>JAESVK010000138.1:1458012-1509857 GCA_017140935.1 Hamamelis virginiana | reverse complement strand
TTTTTTAATACAAAAAATATTTAACATATAATCTCCAATTTTTCATAGAATCTTCAATCCCCATATTATATCGGAATCTCCAATTTTACACATAATCCCCAATCCTCAGCTCTATGTATTGTCATATCATATCTCATACTTATGTGACGGGAAATTAATCTTATGTTTATGGATGGAGATTGGGTATTTTTCATAAATTTGGGGATTCTGTTTTAAGTTAGGGGTTGGGGATCCTTTGCAAAGATGGATTCCGTTTATTTTTGGGAATTGGGATTATAGCTCACAATAGGGATTATGTGTATTATTGGGGATTACTTACAATATATTTTTTGAAAAATTGAATTTTGACCGTTGGATTGGTAAAAGGGTAGTTATTAAGTGTATATAAAGGTATTTTCATCCCAAAAAAAAAAAAAAAATACGTTTGAATAAGGTTCGTTCATGTAATATTCCAAAAATTCAGGATTATTAGCATAAAATGGCTATTACAATAATTATAAAAGTACACAATGCGTAATAATTATGAAACAAATTTAGATTATTCATCTTCATTGGTTTGATCACGCTATATTTGATTCTATGAATTTTTTTTTATAAAAAAGATTGCATTTACACCACATGCGATGCGATGCGAGTTGCAAGTGAAATTATTTGATAGATGTAAATATTGCATCTAATAAAATGTAAATGTAATATTTATATTATTATTAATTATTAATTTGATAAAATAGAGACATTCAATGTTGTCAGTTCCGGTGTGGTACCACAATTACACTCCACCTAGTGGACGGTGGTCCAATGACTGCTGACACTATTTCCACATGCAATATATGCTAACAATATATGAGTGAGCACCATTTAAATTGGTAGGCTAAACGGTATAATGGTAAACACAGCCCGCCCACCTGGTCCTTAATTGAACCATATATAATTAGAGATAAACTGCCTATCTCATATATATCTTCTATATATTAATAGCACGATTAACCTTTTAAATAATGAGGTTGAAACTATTTAGCCTATTTTGTTTCGGTATACTTTAACAACTTTATACCTTAAGTAATGAACATAATTCCAACCTTATTGAACAGATTAGGTGCATGCCAATATTGTTGGCGTTTAGGATTAATATAGGAACAAAACAAAACAAAAAAGAACAAGAAGAAGAAGAATTGGCATATTTAGCCTATTTAGCCAATTTTTATTCTTCTATCGCTCATGGAAGAATAAAAATCTTAGACAAACATGGTAGCGAGTCTACAAAATTAGAACAGAAGCTCTTGAAAAACTATTTTTTGAAATTAGGGGGTTCACATTATTTCAGAAGTACATAGAAAAGAATAATATAACATAAAATCCAATTACAGTAAGCACTACTCTTTGAAATAAAAAATAATAATATAACATAAAATCCAATTACAGTAAGCACTACTCTTTGAAATTTTAAGTTCAATTAATACATGGGAACGAATGGACAAAGGCTGCTATGCCAGGCAGCCCCACTGCTGCTGTTGCCTCGCTGAACCCTCCACATCCCTACTACCCCCCCCTATAATTGCTGCCATTGCTGCACTGATTTTACTGATAACCTATATCCTAACCAACCACGTACTTCCATGCATCAATTCCACATTTTCCCAATATATGCTTCCATGCATCAAATCTTACAAAATTATCCTAACCAACCACGTACTTCCATGCATCAAATGGAGAAAAAGAAGAAGATACGTATATATATTGGTTGGCAATGAAAAAACACAGTCTAATAAGTAAAAAAAGAAAAAACAGTCTAATAAGTAAAAGACACATAGTCTAATAAGTAAAAAAAGAAAAAACATAATATATATGAGATACTTGGTCCGTGGAAGAAGATGAAGAGGAAGAATTAGAAGAAGAAGAAAATACGTATATATAAGAAAAAAATGGAGAAAAAGAAGAAGATACGTATATATATTGGTTGGCAATGAAAAAAAAAAACAAAAAAACACACACAGACAATGTATAAAAAATATAAACAAAATAGAAACTCAGTCTAAGAGAGAAATAAGAAGAAGAAGAAAAAGATGGAGAAAAATAAGAAGATACTTGGTCCTTGGAAGCAGCAGCAGTAGCGTGGAACTGTGGAGAGAGAGAGAAAGATTCAGGCTGAGAAGTTTATAAAAAAAAAAAAAAACAGAGTAAAAAAAACAGTCTAATAAGTAAAAAAGGAAAAAACAGAATATATATGAGATACCTGGTCCGTGGAAGAAGATGAAGAGGAAGATTTAGAAGAAGAAGAAGATACATATATATAAGAAAAAGATGGAGAAAAATAAGAAGATACATATATATATTGGTTGGCAATGAAAAAAAAAAAAAACCAAAAAAACACACAAACAGATAAGATATTTTGTATTGAGTGCTAACTGCTAAAGCAAGAAGCCGATACATATCCAAAAAAAAGGGGCCTTGACCCTAGAGTACCTCACTTCCCTAGATTTACTATTTCTGCAGCACTGCCCCTACCTCCTTATCTTTCCATGCACCCCCTATCACCAATTTTCCTTTCCTGCAAAATGCATTTGAAATGGACCCAGTGAATATATCTTGGCATCAGTGAATGTAAGATCTCCATAATATTCTTGGTAAACAAACATACGCACGCACAAAATATTTCCACAATTACTCTACAATAATATGCAAGCTAAGATTAACCCACGTAGACATGTCCACTACTCTCTCACACACACACGAAATTAAACATCTATAATAATATAATTAGTATTAAATATATATTACTTCCTATATTTTACTTTTTGTGTATTAATTCATCCATTCTTTCCTGCCCTTTAAGGAAGATGTGGGGATGCCGCAGGTGCTACATCCACTTGCGCAATATCATTATTGAAGCTATATATCTATTGACTCCTAGCCTTTTTACCAATCTTGATATATTATATATTGTTTTGTTTTTATTTATGGTGATTAAAGGATAAAATTAACTTGACCAAACGGCCGGAAAAAACCAAAAAAAAAACACAAATAGACAATGTAAAAAAAAATAGAAACAAAATAGAAACACAGTCTAAGAGAGATATAAGAAGAAGAAGAAAAAGATGGTGAAAAAGAAGAAGATACCTTGTAGACGTGGGGCTGCTGGAGAGAGAGAGAGAGTGAAAAGGCGTGGAGAGAGAGAGAGGAGACATGGAGAACTTCATAGAGAGAGGAGGGGCTTTCACCTATTACTCTTATAAAATAAATTATCTAAATTCAAAATTGAAATCAATTCTTATCTTAGAGAAAGAAAGGAGGTTATCTGCTTGGAGAGAGCTTATCTTTTAATATGAGATTTTTATAAAATTAAATTAAATAAAATCAACCAATGAGAATGAAGAAAATGAGAGAATTAATGAGAGAAGCTGGAGAGAGAGAGAGAAGGAGGTTTATCTAAATTCAAAATTGAAATCTTATCTTAATATAAATTAAAAACCAATTGAGAGAGAGAGAGGAGGTTATCTGCTTGGAGAGAGAGAAATCAACCAATGAAAATTAAGAAAGTGAGAGAATTAAGGAGAGACAGCCACATCAGCCTAGTAAACTGCTCTATATATTATATAATAATAATATAGAGGTGCTGTTATAAGGCGCACCTGATGCAAGATGCATCAAGTGCCCTCCACTAGCTACAGCCATCTATGATGAAATTTTTTAAAAACTAACCGTTGGATTAAATACCCTTATAATGTATGTCATGTCTACCAAAAATCACAGTGATCCAACGGTTGGTTTCTGAGAAAACTAATTGCTAAAAAACTATGACTTTTTTGTTCTTTAAAATGTTATCATTTTTTAGCAATCAGTTTTCTTAGAAAACAACCGTTGGATCACTGTGATTTTTGGCAGACATGAAATACATTATAAGAGTATCTAATCCAACGATTAGTTTTTAAAAAAATTCATTACAGGTGGCTGTAGAGGAGGGCACCTGATGCAAGATGCATCACGTGCACCTGATATTAGCACTTTTGAATATCAGAAGCGTTAATATAAGGTGCACTTGATGTATTCAGAAGCGCTAATATAAAGTGCACTTGATGCTTAAGGTGCACCTAATGCTTCTTGCATCAGGTGCCTTCTAGCTTGTAGAGCCACTTGCGGTGCAAATTTTAGAAAACTGACCGTTGGATTAGATACTCCAATCATATATGACATGCCTGCCAAAAATCACAGTGATCTAACGGTTGGTTTTTGAAATATGTAACTTTGAAAAACTGAGACTTTTTTTTTCTTTAAAATATTATCATGTTTTCACAGTCAGTTTTCTCATAAACCAACCGTTGGATCACTGTGATTTTTTGTAGGCATGACATACATGATTAGAGTATCTAATCCAACAGTCAGTTTTCTAAAATCTGCACCTCAAGTAGCTTTACAAGAGGGCACCTGATGCAAGAAGCATCAGGTGCACTTGATATTAGCACTTATATATATATATATATATGATTGTATTAGTGAAGTGTGAGACTAACAGATAATTATAAAATACATCTTTTCAAAAATTGATTGTTGGATTAGATATTATCATGTGTGTTAAAAATCACAATAATTCAAGTGATCCAATGATCAGGTTTTTCGGAAATATTACAGAAAAAACTGTTATAGTTTTCAACAGTTACAATTTTTCATAATTTATCATTTGAAATTTGACATTAGATCATCATAATTTTTGGCGTACATAACATTCATAAAAATAGAGTATTTAATTTAACAGTAAGTTTTTTCAAAATATGCATCCCATAATTATTTATTAGCTTCATACTTACATAATTTATATAAGCATATGTTTACTAGATCGGGACTATTATTTTACTATAATTTGAATAGATTTATATACTTATATTATAATTATTTGAAAAAAAATTTAAGATTATTCTTTATACACATAAACTATAATGTATATTTATTTTAAAAAAAAATAAAAATAAGTATTTAAATACATATGTATATATACACATAGAGTCTCATTCCTGTGAGGACTTCCTTATATAAGGACTTGGCCTTTTGGCCAATGTAAAATGAGTATTTTGAAAAAATTTATCGTTGGATTTAATATTATTTCTATGTATGACAGACATGCCAAAAATTATAGTGATCAGACCACTGATTTGATTTCTTAAATATACTATAAAAAATTAAATACCTATATAATGCTTAACAATCCGTCAATCCTGTGTATCTGGCTTTTGCCCAAATTGGCAAATTCCACTATCCATGAATGAAGAATGTACTGGTTTATCGATGGGCTGAGCCCACTACTCCTTCAAATGTACACGGATCATAGACCGAATCAACCGGGTGTCCATCTTGTTACGTAAAGCCATCGATTACAGACTGGGAATGGACCTTCTCGCTCGAGAAGAGGGCTTGATATCAAGATCTTACCAGTTCAGCCCAACACACCAACAACAGTTACGTTATTTACAATTTATGCCATTATAATCACAATTCACAAGCCACTTCAGTCATTTCATCAATCGAATACAGTTCACCATTTAATTTTTATAAAACATTACAGCAAGGAAATACAATTCCGAATCAGGGCCAAACCCCATTTGCTTCAGCGAAAGCAGAACAAATTATTCATGACTTTGGCAGAGTTGCAGACAAATTATTGACAAATGATACATAACAAACACCAGCTTTGAGAGCTAAATATCCACAACATGAAAAAAACCAGGTTTCAAGAGATTGTGTTGCCTAACAAGGATTTTTAAAGTTTGCAGGTGTTTCTTTTTGAAAGGCTTCCCATGGCCTTGGCCTTCTCCTTCAGAACATATTTCTGTGTCTTTCCTGTCGAAGTCTTTGGCAGTTCCTCGAAAACAACAGTTCTTGGAGCCATATAATGGGGCAAGAGAGTTCGACAAAACTCAATAATCTCCTCAGCAGTGGCATTACATCCATCCTTCAACTTCACAAATGCACAAGGCGTCTCCCCCCAGTGATCATCGGGTCTCCCTACAACGGCTGCCTCAAGAATTGCTGGATGACGAAAAAGCACAGATTCTACCTCAATTGTGCTAATATTCTCTCCCCCAGAAATGATAATGTCCTTTGACCGGTCCTTTAGTTCTATGTAACCATCAGGGTGTCTCACCCCCAAGTCCCCACTTCGAAGCCATCCGCCGTTAAAAGCATCCCGTGTTGCTTTGAAATCTTTCAAATACCCATTCATCACGGTGTTCCCTCTAAACATAACCTCACCAATGGTTTTTGCATCAAGCGGTACACTCTCCATTGTAACAGGATCTTTTATATCAACTTCCTCCATGCCAAGATGGTGGAGCCCCTGACGGGACTTGATCTTTGCCTGCACATCACGAGGCAGGGAATCCCACTCGGGTTTCCAAGTGCAAATAGTCCCAGGACCATAGGTTTCTGTCAAACCATACGAGTGAGCTACTGTAAATCCTAGCTCTTCCATCTTGAAAAGTACATGCGAGGGTGGTGGTGCAGCTCCTGTCATCACCACCACCTTGCCTGGAAGCGGTCTTCGGTCACCAGCTGGTGCATTTACTACCATGTTCAAGACTGTGGGTGCACCGCCCATATGAGTCACCTTGTACTGAGCAATACTGTCAAATATTCCTCTCGCAGTGACATTTCTTAGGCAGATATTTGTACCGCCTTGTGCTGCCACGCCCCAAATAAGACACCATCCATTGCAGTGAAACATGGGGACAGACCATAAATAGACAGGCATTGAGAGCATTTCATTAAGAAGAACTGAAGCCAGAGAATTGAGATAGGCACCTCTATAGCTATAAACCACACCTTTTGGGCTTGATGTTGTGCCCGAAGTATAATTAAGTGAGATAGGATCCCATTCATCTTTTGGCCGTCTAATCTCGAAATCAAGTTTCCCCATTGATAAAAGACCCTCATAATCCAAGTTTCCTGAAGTGGAAGTCGTGTTGCTGATTTCAGGGGATGGTTGATCACACTCTGGGATCAGGACTAGAAGGGGCAGCTTGGTGCTTGTCTTGGATAGAAATTCAAATGCTCCCAGAACAATATTAAGAAATTGGTAGTCTACAAAGATGACTTTGGCCTCTGAATGTCTCAGTAGCACTGAAACCATTGCTGAATCATGACGTATATTAAGTGTACATAGAACCGCCCCAGCCATTGGAACACCAAAATGTAGCTCATGCATTGCAGGAATGTTCGGGGCCAATACAGCAACCTGCTCAAATTAATTAAAGTTCACTGCATAGAAAACTAATATTGAACTTCCTTTTTTACATAAATTATTTCCTCTTTCCAAGCCACAGTGACTGAAAAAATACTTGATTTTAAACAATTTTTGAGCTGTAAATATTACATAACTACTCAACATAGAAAGCTTTCTTAATGAAAATAGAAAAAGAAAATAGTAAGAACAATCACAGAAGGAAACCATGTCAAAGTTTAACAAATCCCATTCCTTTAAAAGCCACCTAGCTCTAGTTATTGATTGGTGTAACAGGATTGATTATCGTAAAGCAATGGCTTTTGAACGTATGGGATGATCTGTGACGGGATTAGACAAAGTATGGGATGATCTGTGACGGGATTAGACAATGTAATAAAAAAAAAAGAGAGCAATTTTGCGCTTCTTGAAAAATCCCCTTCTCGAATAAAATATAGAAATCAGTTTTCTTCTTCATTTCAAACCCAAATGACCCTGAATGTTGCCGTTATTTTTACAAAAGCCATTGCTACATGGGATTCGTAAAATTCCTGAATCCGTGTAAAAATCGTATTTTTTCCCAGGAAAATAATAGAAATTCTATGTCTCTGAAGGAATTTGATGGATGGACAATTCCCCTCTAGAGTCGCAGCAAAGACTCATTTGAAGGTCATGAAAGTTAAAGCATGCTGAAGAAAACAAGCAAATACAATATATAAATATATATGTATATATATACACGCACACACAAAATTTCAGTGATTGACATCGCATAGCTCGCGTCAAAATCGCAATTAAAACCCTATAATCAATCACCAAGCCTACGAAGCCATAGAATCTACCTCATAGCTTAACATCAAACAAAGCAAACGAGAAAAATAAAAGACTCAAAAACAGAATCACACACACAGAGATACACGCACATAGCAAGATGTAAAAAAACAGAGTAAAATAGTAAAAACCCAAAAAGATAAACAAAGAAGAAACCAACACAGAATCAAAACGCTGCAAATCAATCGAACTTACGACTTCTCCACGAGAAATACCCAAATGGGTGAGCGCGGAAGCGAGCCTGATGCATCTTTCAAGCGTCTCTCTCCAAGTGTACTTGACATGTCCGTACACAACAGAGACTCTGTCTCTGTAGACGATGGCCGCTCGTTCCAGGAAGCTTATGGGGGAGAGAGGGACGTAGTTGGCAGCGCACCGAATCGTACCCTCCATTGATTTCGGCAACACTTCGTAGCTGATGGAGATTTCAAAGTTCGGGAAAGAAAATTGATGTTTGGATGGATGGATGAAAACAGACGAGAAAATTTAAATAGAGCTAATGATCCAAATCGGAGAACTGGTCCACGTGGCCAATCCTTATGTCGTAAGAATTAAGATAAAAATAGACAGAAAATGTTACCCAACTTGCACGAAGAAAGTTTTATTGTAACATAATAAGAGTGTTTGTGTTTAACGACTCAACTAAAAAAAGCAAGTGTGTCAGTAGGATAACATTGATTAAAAATTCACTACATTAGGAGCTGGGAGGGTAATATTGGAGATTTTTTTTTTCTCTTTTGAATTAAGAATGGTATAATGTGTGTGATTTATAATTAAATATTCTTTACACGAAAAATTGTATAATATGATTTATTTAGGGTCAATTGCTAAATAAATTACAAAAAATGGGCCGCTAAATTAGATATTTTTCTTGTTGATGTTATGCATGTGAAAAATTATAATAATTCAACTTAGGGTGGGGCTATTTACAGCCCACCTTTTACTAAAGGCAGCCCATTTTCTAAGTACAACTCATCCATTTGTATTTTTACTAAAGGCAGTACAATAAAATTTTAATTAATATATCTATTTTACCCTTTACTAAATACAACTCATTACATAAAAGAAATACTATAAGCAATCTATGTAACTCCAACATCATATTACCCCAACTCCAAACCTAAAACATATTACCCCCAATACTTTTGTCTTAGGTTTGTTTGTATATTATTGGTAAACATTATATTTGGATTAAACCTACTTCAAAACATGAAAAGTAACAATCTATAACCATTATGGTGTGATGGTGTTACGAAAAAAGACTCATATTTCGATCAGAAAATAAAATATAAAAAAAATTGTGTTTGTGTTCACATTCGGCCTGATAAATCCGAATGTTAAGCTTTAATATTTGATAAGCCAACACAAAATGTGAAGCATTAATATTCGGTAAGCTAATGCCGAATATGTAGGTTTAATATTCGGCAATTACATATTCGGCATTACCTTACCGAATATTAAAACTTCATATTCGATATTAGCTTACTTAATACTAATGCTTAATATTCGGACTTACCAGGCCGAATGCGAACACGAACACAATTTTTTTTTTTTTTTTTTTTCCGATCGAAATATAGGTTTTTGTCGTAACACCATCACACCATAATGGTTATAAAGTGCTACTTTTCATGTTTTGAAGCAGGTTTAATCCAAATATAATTTTTGCCAATAATATACAAACAAACCTAAAATGAAAGTATTTGGATAATATGTTTTAGTTTTAGTGTTAGGGGTAATGGGTTGCAAATAGAATTGTGTCTTTTATTTAGACTTGAGGCATTCATGGCATTTCAAAACTTTTGTTTTATATAGTAATGGGTTACCTAAAAACTCAGTGGACTGTAGTTAGAAAAGGATAAAATAGACCCAGTAAAAATTTTGAAAATTTTAAACAGGCTATCTTTAGTAAAATGGTGGGCTGTATATAGCCTCACACTTCAACTTTCTATAAACAAAAAGGTTAGAGTTTGCTATAATGACATTTTTCAAAAGGCAACTATTGATAACATACGTGACATATATAAGAAGGATATCTTTTCAAAATCTATTTTCCATTTGGTAACATACTTATGCATGTCATGTATGCCAAAAATCACAGTAATCCAATAGTCAGTTTCTCGAAATGTCAAAATTTTGAGATTTTAGCATTGAAACCATTATTTTTGGCATGCTTAACATCCATAATAAGATTATTTAATCCAATAGTCAATTTTTCAAAATATATATCCCACTATTATCTATTAGCTTCATGCTTACATATCTAAGCATTGTTTGTATTAATTTTTCATAAAATTACTTTTAAAGCTCAAAATTCTACTTAATTTAAAAGTTAAAGTGATAATTACTGGAAGGGTGAGGATGGTGGGCAAAATTTTCATACTAGAAGTAATTGTGATAAAAGATGTGTTTATATATTGATTTTTTAATATATAAACGGGCCTAAGAGGCAAGCATAACCTCTTTGAAAAGTAGTTTTGTCCCTTCTGCCCCAGAGCTTGGAGAATTCCGGAAGGCCCGGCGCATTCAGGTCCAAGACGGTGTTGTATCCTATTGTGATTTTGATTCCCAATACAAGAGTCAACATAGGAATAAGCATCCATATCATTCCAGAGTAGAGATTTTCTCTCCTCTCATAAAAGTCAATTTTGAAAATTTTGTATTTTAATAAATATTTATATTTATATTTTTAAGGTGGACTTTTGTAAGAGAAGACATAAAATGGTATATAAAAAGTGGGATAGAATATCTCCACTCATGATGATGATTAGGGATGTCAATGGGGCGGGTTTATCCGGGTACCCGCCCCGCCCCGCCCCTATTGGGAAGGGTTTGGGGTCATCCTAATAGGGTTAGGGGCGGGTTTGAGATTTTTTTTTAAAACCCTATAGGGTTTGGGACGGGTTTGGGATGAGGGCTTCAAAACCCGCCCCGCCCCGATTATATATGTTTATATATTTTTATTATATTTATTTTATAGGTATTATACAATTAAGTTTCTCCTTAATAAAATGAAATTTCAATCATGCCCCTTAAGGGGTTTAATTTATTTTACTCTTAGAAGTAACAATTATCTTTAATGTTTATCGATGTATTTTGTAATTTATTTAGGTATTGAGAAAATTGAGAAAAGTATAAAGAAAATAGTAAATGGGACGGGACGGTAATGGGATAGAGTTTTTTAATTCGGACGGGAATGGGATTCCAAATCCTGACCCGTCACGAGTTTGAGACGGGAATGGGATGGGATTTTCTTAAATGGGACGGAGTTGGGAAAGGGGTGACCCGTCCCAAACCCGTCCCGTTGACATCCCTAATGATGATCCCATAGACCTCTTTCATGGATTCCAATTTAGAAAAAGAATTGATACCTTGGTACTTCTGTTGTATTAATTATCATTTCAACGATCAACTTATTCCATAATGATATCCATACTACCTAGTATTGTCATAATATTAGCTAATTTCATACTAAAAATAATTGTGACAAAAGTTAGGACCTTTAACATAGTCATTTTAAGGACTTTGGTTTGGCTGTGGCTCACGTATTGTGCGGATCATTTTTTATTTGGCCTTTTGGCCAATTTAAATCTATTAAAATTTTTCACAGTCTGTATCTCATAAATTGACCGTCAGATTACTGTGATTTTTGGCATACCTGTAGTATGTAGGAATAATATTCAATCCAACGGTAGATTTTTCAAAACACCAGATTTACATTGGCCAAAAGGCCAAATAAAAAAATATCCGCACCATACTTGAGCCACAGCCAAACCAACCCCCACTTTGAATATGAAAATTTTAATATATAAAAACAAGATTTGAGTATAACTTTTAAAAAATATATAAAAAATGTGTTTATATATTGATTTTTTAATATATAAACGGGCCTAACAAGCAAGCATAACCTTACAAATTTGGAATTGTTAGTATAGATGTGTTTGATTTTTTAATTTGAATGTAAATTTTCTTAATTGGTTAAACTAAGAATGCAGGGAATGGTTTTGAAACTAGAGTTAAAAAGTAAGGCATGCTTAAGAGTATACAAATTGAATTGTTGCTGTTGGGGAGGTTTGCACTTGTGTGCGTTGTTGAATTAATTTGCTTCCCATTCCCTCATCTCTAGATGTTGTAGATAGCGTTTAACACAGTTTTCTATAAATGAATTTTTTTTTTATTTTTTTTTATTTTTTGAGGGAATTCTATAAATGAAAGTTACTCTTGAATAGGTGATTCATAGGATGTACTTTTAAAAAAGGCATTTATGAAAAGATTTGTGTTTGATAAGTGCATATTTTTAAAATTATTTTGTATCAAAAAGTATGAGAAGTTAATTTAAAAATTCATTTTATTTCTAAAAGCGATTCATAATAGTTTTTTCTGAATAGACTTTTTAATTCAATGACTGTATTCTCATAAAAATTTATTTAAAATATTTGGGGAAAATGCACTTTGCTCTCTTGTACTAAAGGCCAAAAACACTTTGCAGCATGTACTAAAAAAGTGAACAATTGACCCATTTCACTTTCAAAATTTGGCATAGGGGCTTATGGTGGCTTACGATGTTTAATTATATTGTGATTTTACCAATATACCCTAACCCTTCAAGAGAACATGTTCCCTGGCGAGATTCCAAGAAGAGTGAGGCAAAGATCGTTAATGGTGGTCATTAATGGCAATTATTCTTCTTCTTCTTCGGTTCAACTCCCGACCCAAGTTTTGAACATTGCCGCTTGCTCCCTTCTTCCTTTATCCTCCATCTTCTCCGGCAAGTTGGTTAAGAAATCCCAAATTTTAGTTCATGGGACTAATTTAAGCAGGAAAAACAAGGGAAAAAGTAAAAATTCAGGACACAAATTCTTGTTTGGTTGCCAAGAAACAAAGGAAAAGAATTTAAAAAAAAAAAAAAAAAGAGTTCTAAGCCTTGTTTTCACTGTTGTTTTTGTTTCCAATAACTCAACTCAGCTAGGTGTTCCAAAAAAAAAAAAAAAAAAAAAAACCACTGCTAAGTAGTTGTATTAGGCTTAGAGGCAAATGGAGATTTCTATTTTCTCTAAGGTTCACAACTTAGATTCCCTTCTTTCCTATAAATTTTCACATCAACCAAACAGAAAAAAATAATAATAATAATAATAGGAGCAGAGACCTAATTGGAGCGTTGGAGAGCATCAGCTTCGAAGCGCTTGGAGAGATTAGCATTAAAATGAAACCTCCTCCTAGGGTTTTTGACAACCCAACATAGCTTCCTCCACCTCTGAAGCGCCTCCTCCGATAAGTTCTTCAGCTTTACATCCCCAAAGTTCTCGTTTAGATAATTCTCCATCCCTCTTCTTCTCATTCTTCAACGAAAGCGATTGAAGCCCTAATCTCACTTCAAATTAATTAAGAAAGCGAGATTTTAAAGCAACGGCATGATATTTCGATAGAGGAAGAATTCTAATTTGGTACCAAACTTTTAAGCTTCTTTATACTGTTATACCTAACCGTTTTTTGAAACAAAAGAGTTACAGATTCGCTATGCCTCTCTCTCTCTCTCTCTCTGTACTAAACTTGGATCAGTCTTAGTTAGAGAGAGATCAGAAAGAGATGTTTGAGATGGAGAGACTGCTGAATAGAGCATTATGCATTTCTTTCTTCTAACCAAGGTCCAATTCTTCAGGCAAGTAAACAAGAGAAAGAAATGAAAGTCAAAATCTCCGATACGATGACCGGCCGAGTCTTGGAACTTGCATTAAATCGATGTCATGTGAGAATTAGCACCGTCGGCACTGTTCTCATCTTAAATGGGCATTTCTGTCATTTTACAAATAAATTATTATAGTCACGTGATGGAACATGAGAATTGTTCCGTTAAAAAAAATATTTTACCAAATACTCCTAAAAATTCATTCTAATTTTGCCTTTAAAAAGTCCAATTAGAGCCTTCCAATAGGGGGCAAACACTACCGTAATTGCATGCTAACGCAGCTGATCGACCATCATGCATCCCACTTTTTTTTATGCTCCACATTTTAAAAAAAAAAAAAAATTGGGGTGTGCAATTGGGGTTGCAATAATCGTATTTTTTATTTTTTTTTTTTATAACTAAATAACTTCAAATTTTTGTTTGATATGCTAGGCCCACTTACTCACGTTGTTAGCCACGTTCCAACTTACTTTATTGCACACTCCTGTCGTTATTAATCTCTTCATAACATGCTCCCACTCTGAGCTCATAATCTTCCACTATCCAGCTGGCCCACTTCCACGCCCACATGTACATGATAAATTTTTGCATATTTAATAATAAATTAATAAGTAATGTTATGAAAATTAAATTTTAAATTAAAATTTTCAAACTAAATAATAGGGCAGCGATGATGCTGATATATCATTGGATTTAAAAAAATTTGTTTTTTTTTTTTTAAAGAGGTTCTAAAGGTAACCCAGGTTATGGTGGAGGGGGGAGGCATTCTCAGAGACCAACTAGAATACTGCATGGGCATTTTTATAATTAATGTTGGGATTGGCATTGATGATGCAAAGTGTTCACGTCTAAAACTTAAGGCACGTGGTTGGCGGAATGTGCGGGCGTGCTAGGACTTCCTAAAGTCCAATCGAGATTGCTAGAACACGACCCTCAGCACCTCTTGGTCAAAATCAAAGTTTGAAGGTTTTGATGCCAAGTCAGTCACTATATAGTCGGGGTCGGGCGATTGCTTAAGGTGATGGAAGGCCTTAAGTGGATTATTGAATGAAATGTGCTAAGACCTTGCTGACTAGTTGGAAATTGGAATTAAGTGCACCAGAATTGAAAGTGAAAAGGAAATTGGCTTCATGCTTGAACATAAATTGAAATTGAATTGAAAAGAAAGCTTACTGTGCTTGGATTGAAACTAGACGGACTTGAATTGAAAGTAGACATTGCTTGAAAATGAAATTGCTTGAACTTGAATTGAAATACTACTGCTCTAATTGAAATTTGCAGGAATGTAAATTGCTTACAACCGAAATAGAAATAGATGCTCGACTTGAAATTGAAATAAACAAAATACTTGAATGATTGTAGAAAAAACTGGAAATTGGGAATCAAAAATAACATAAACTAATTTGGAAGCATTTGTGCTGCTGTTGGGGGATGTCGTTGCCCTTTGTTCTTGTTGTCTTTTTCTCTTTTATAGACAACCATTCAAATAACTGCCATGTACTTTCCCACTTTTGATGATGGCCTTTTGTAACTTCTCAACTTTCCATAATATTGCTAACATGACCACGTCCTTAAATGGTGTGAATAGTGGCTGTTGGAATGTACTGTTATCATTATCATGCTCCTAAAATTAAGCTCACGACATGTAACTGTTGCCATGTGTCTTTAATTTAGCTTCCTGATTGTTATCACTCCTTTAATTTAGCTAATTGTTGCCATGTGTCTCCTTAATTCTAGCTCAAGATAGCTAGCTGCCACATGTATATCTCCATAACTCCTCTTCTCTTGCTACCTGTAACTTGCATTTCACTTAAGTTTCCTTCCTGTCACGTGTAGGATTTGTGTTGTAACAAAACTCCTTCAATAATCACAACCCTTCATCATTTAATTAGCCACGTATTACACTTTTAATTAAGGGTTAAATGCATTTTAGTACCATCAACTTTTGGATTAGTTTCAATGTGGGCCACGAGCTTTACATGGACTCAATTTAGTACCATTAACTTTTGGGTCAGTTTCAATGTGGGCCACGAACTTTACATTGACTCAATTTAGTACCAAATTAAAAAATTTGGTTTCAATGTAGGCCAAACGCATAACACCGTCCATAAAAACTAAATAAATAATTTTTGTTGTATATTAACAGCCCAATTAATGTTTTCTCATAAATAATTTTTTTATTTTCTTATAAATATTAAAATATTTATTAAACTAAATAAATATTTTTTGTTGTATATTAAAAGTATTAAAATATTAAATAAAGTATTTTTAAATATTGTTATTAAGAATTTTTTAATTATTTTATAAATGTTAAAGTAATAAAAATATTTTTTATTTTTAATTGATGTGACAATTTTAGATATGAAGAGATGAGTGGGTTTGTGGCCCACATTGAAACTGACACAAAAGTTGATGGTACTAAATTGAGTAAATGTAAAGTTCGTGACCGATATTGAAACTGACCCAAAAGTTGATGGTACTAAAATGCATTTAACCCTTTAATTAATTAATGGCTCACTCTCTAATAACCACTCACTAACAAATTATTAGGCCACATCATCAATTTATCATAGGTAATTAATTAGCCACAGTAATTTTACTAGAAATTATGTGGCTATCACCTATTGGCTCCCAATTAATCACTAATTACACACATATTTTTCCCCAAAAATAGCCACGTCGATATTTTACAAAAATTGCGATTTTTGGTGTGAACACAAAGATACAATTACTGACTTGATCATCGGAGGGTTATTGCCGGAAAAAGTCAGGTCACTCCGATTTATCTTCTATGCAGGTTTGAGGTCACGGGATTCGACATTAGCTGATCTTTGCATCATCAGCCATAAATATGCAAGCTAAGCTCTGATCTGGGCCATTTATTTTTGTCTGTTTTAAGCTTGGGACCAAAGTTTTCATAAGCTTATCTTGGAATCTAACTATAGTTCTGCTCTTTCTTTGCTCCATTTAGCAAATGTCAGCATCCTGTCTGTCTATATTGAATCGTCCATGGTCATGCGTTTTGCAACATGTGCGCGAAGCAACCTTTTGTGCCGACTAGCTTGCCGATCATAGCCTTTATAGATTTTATGTTTTGTATGTTTTTCAGTGGCGGAACCACAACACATGGCCCCCCAGCATTTCAAATTTTAAATGGTAGCTAGAAGTTATTACTGTGTGGGAAGGCTTAGGAGAGAGCATCTTTAATCTGTTTCACAAGTGTGGCCCTCCTTGGATAAACCAATCATTGGATCATTGTGATTTTTGGTAAACATGAAATTGATAAGCAGTTCATCTAATCAAACGGTCAGTTTTTTAAAATATACTTTGCATTTGGTCCTATTGAGGTCATCTTACGTAACTTTGTGTAAGGTGCACCTTTTAATAGAAGAAATATATATATATATATATATATATATATATATATATATATATTAGATAGTAATATTTATATTTTATATTTAGTGCAAGATATATAAATTTTTGGCACACAGAAAGTTATGTCTACCTCTCTTTGAAAATAAGGAGGATGCCACTTGAAATTTCTCATATAATAAATGGTGCTTAGTATTGTTTTAGATTTTTTTTTTTTTTTTTCCTGGAATCATAATATTATCCATAATTTTTAATAAGAGAAAGTATCCATATGAGGTTTTTTCAGACTCTTTGATTTTCTACATTGAAAAAAAATTTGTTATGAAGTTTAGTAGAATTAATAATAAATGACTTTGAGATATTTGAAAAAACGTTGAGTTCTATTTTGATAGATGATTTGATTGAAATGCTGAATATGTATTTGTTATATTATTCATGAAGAAATTTTGCCTTGAATCTTAATATATTTATGTATTTTAAGTTTGAATTTTTGTGTTTAATATTTTGGCCCCCCCAGTGATAGAATCCTAGTTCCGCTCCTGATGTTCTTCCTTTTGATATTCACCAACTCATTCAATTCTTGTTACCTAAAGTCCTTTTCGCACTTTGAGGACAAAAATGTCCCTCATTTCCTTATTAGGATTTATTTTAATTGATCTCTTAATTGTGAGATGATTTGTATTGAGAATTTATGAAAATTTTTATATTTTTTTTTAAATTAAGAAAAAAAATTGCTGCACCATTTATGATAGGATTTTTTTTTAGCAATGTTAACCATATAAATACAAAACAATAAAATATTGAAGAAAATTCAAATATTTGGATTTTTTTTATAAGGTAATAATATTGAAACACTTATATTAAAAAAAAAAAAAATTATATTCGAACTCGAGATCTTTTTCTTACAAGACAAAAGAGGATGGCATTAAATTAAATGATCATCAACAAATATACAAGTACCAGAACAACAATACAAGCACCGGAAATTTCGAAAGTTGTATGTATAAGGATGGGCATCTTACCTTGAGTGACACTTCACCAACCAGCAAATTTCAAATGATTCCAGACCGTTCGATCAAAAATATAACCGTTGGAGACGCTCCCTTCTAAATGATCTGAAAATTCAAACTGACGCTCTATTCACAGAATAAAGCCAAGAAACAGAGGAACAGGAAGAAAAAAAAAAATTAGAGGAATAGAAAAAGAGTAAAAGGCGACAAGAGAATAAAGCAGGGGAGCCATTTTGAATTCAAATACAAAAGGTATAGTACTTTTATCCTTCTTCTTCAATCTTCCCAAAAGGATCGCTTATACACACACACTCTCTCTCTCTCTCTCTAGTCTCTTCGTGTGTTCTTTGTCTGCAGTTTGCTTTGAATTCCATAGATGTCAAAGATGAAATTGGATCGCAAGCCGCCGCTCGCCAAATCTCCTATCCGGCTTCGTCCCCGCCGAGTCCTTCGATCGAACTCAAGTTCCCTGCAAACTCCACCAGGTGGGTTACGGCAAATATTATCAGTATTTAACTGTGATTTAAATCATGGGTTTTAGATTTTTATTGGATTAATTCATCGTAACAGGTTCATTAACAAAAACCCAATTACCAAATCGCACATGGGACAACGAAGAATTGGAGCTTCGTCCCGAATACCGCTCGATTTCATGCGAATTACGGGCATTGGCGAAGATGGTTGGAGACGAATTCGGGAACGGCGATATGAGTAATGTTGGGTTTGCTGATAACCTTGGCGTCAATTCGAATCCTCTGTTTGAAAGAGGTAGATTTTACGATGAGTACTCTGCTAGAAGGAATGAGAGGCTGAAGAGGAAAAAATGTGAAACAGGGGATGAGAGGAAGAGCGTGTACGGTCTGGGTGTTAAAGTCGAATCTGCAAAGAGAAGGGATTCAAAGAAATCCGAGAGCGCCAGGAAATCTGCCTCTGCTATTTACTCGGTGGATCGGAGTGAGAATCCGAGGTATTCGCTGAGAAGCAGCAAAGAGAACAAGAAACCCCCTCTCCCTCTGTACATGACCTCCGAGAAATCTCAATATGTGGTAGGAGGAGAAAGGAAAACTGGAGCTCGAAGAGTTCGGAAGATTTGAAGTTTGGATTTTTGAAATGGGGTTTTTGGCTTTTGATTTAGGAAAGGAGGAAGTATTTTATGTTCATGCTTCTGGGTAGAATTTGTTTTCTTTTCTCTGTTTCTGGTGTTTCAGGAAATGTTTGATACTTCGATGGAGATGTCCACTGTCGTCCAGTTAGTATTCTTTGAATTACTGCATTATAAATATCACTTTGCTTGTTGATTTTACAGTTTTTTTTTCTTGAAAAGAAGGGCAGTTGGATGAATGAGGTATCATTTTGTGATCTTGTCCTCGTAAGTCTTTAAAGTTATCAATCACACATATACAAAGAAGCTATCTTCAAGATTTCCCCTCTCTTCTTTTTTGCTTTTTTGTTGTGGTGCCTTGAAGAGAGATCCCAGATGGATTCTTGAGTTATTTCTGAATTGCAAGTTTTGTAACCATTGTAGATTACAATAATTCTATATGACGTGTAACTTTAATCCGAAATTAAAAATCACCTTAATGTATTGTGCTTTAAGTGGTGTATAAAAAAGAAGAAAGTAGATTTGATGGGAGAGACCTCACCACTCAAAGCAGAACACATCAAGATAGTTTTTAATTTCGGGTTAAAGCTTATGATTCTATAGTATTTTTCTTATAGATTATGGGTTGAAATAGAATGTCAAAAATGAAGAAGTTGCACTCTTATCTCCTTTTATCCTTGGCCCTCTCATTTTTAATAAGAGAGATTTAAGATTTTAGGAAAAATATTTAAAGTTTCAATACATTGATACTCGTTTCTTAGTATGAAATCAAAGCAAAGATAAATCTATATTATTTAGTGAAAATTAAAAGAAAAAAAAAATCCCAAAAGACATCTCCTCCGGTCATTAAAAACACCACACTCCAAGGTTTGAAAATTCAAAACCTGGTATGAGTTTATTGGATGCAACAAGGTAGATGGCTATGGGTACTTTGTCTCTAACCTGATAGACCCAAGTTTTTGTCTGGAAAGCATACATTTGACCCGACACATCAATTAGAATTGGAAATTAAGACTTGATTGAATTGAGTTTTAATTTCGTCCACAGCTATCAAGTTGTTTGGGTAACCTTTTTTAAAATGCAACAGATACAAATTAAGTTCCCTGTACCACTGCCTATGTTTTCCATGATCATCTTCCGCCATCAAATCCACCTCCAAGGCTGCCACTATCAGTGCCTTTTCAAAATCCCATCAATAATATCAACATACCACCGTATTGCACCATTTTCCTTCATTTGTTCCACCCACACAGCCATCACCACCGCTCACTTGTCATAAGTTCACTTCAACAAGACGGTCATGGCGTTAACAGCAAAAAGGTAACAGTTGCATGAAGCTGTTAAAACAAAGCTATAAATACACTCACAAACCTAGTTACACTTCCTTCACCTTCACAATTTTGAAAAAAATAATCATACAACATTGTTAAAAAAAACTTCCAAAAACATCAAATTTACTTTGGAATCCTACAAACCAGTTCTGCCATCAGAAGTCAGAAGTCTAAAAGATCAAAAAGGAAGCAACCCATAAATGGAAGATAAAGAGGTCATATGATCATCTCCATTGCAAGATTTGATTGAGAATCTCGATTGATTTGTATCGTCAAAGGCCGTTTTAAACTTCATAAAACAAAAGAAACAAATGAATCGTGCACAAAAATGATAAAGATGAGTATAGGTAATCACTTTCTCCGCTGCATTTTACGTTGTGACCAAAAGATATGCAAGGCCCTTCAAATATTCGACAATTTCAGATCCTCCCAGCTTTGAACTTCCATACACTCTATCAACAAAAGTAATTGGAACCTGGAAACAAGCATAAAATTAAAGTCAACCATGAGGCTAAGGACCAAAGCGTTGAGCAAATTCTAGATCTATATTATAGCATTATGAATACAGCTAACAACTGCATGGGATGTGCAAGAAAAATATGAATAGCATTTGGGGAAAAAAATGAGACGTCAGCCGTATGAGCACTCAAACAGTCATTAAGATGGAATCTGCTCCACCGGCTAGGAAACAGCAGGTTCAACCAGCATCTAATGGGCCCATCTAAGAGATCTACAGGCCAAGTATTAATATTATTGGACAATTTTAACCATTTCAATCCAATCGAACCCTCTAGTCAATCTCTATTAATAATAATAGTAGTAGTTGCTAATAATAGTAGTAGTAGTAGTGCTAATAATAATAATAAAGAATCAGATCAGGTTACTGACATAAGGCATCACCATAGGGCACAATCCACCATACAACAGACACTATCCAGAGTCCAGGTTACACCCAAAGAATTTAGGTGTCACTCAACTTATTTCAAAGGAGATGAATTTAATCAGTCTTTTGTATAAAGAAAGAAACGAGAAGCATATTTCCAATTATTGAGCCTATTTGGAATTCATGCCCTTGCTCTAATGATGAGCTAATCCTTTCACAGGTGAAGAAATTATGACGTAAGAGTAGGGCATCAAATGGGATGCCCATAAGATTGATGCAGTGAGAGAGTCCACGCTAACGATATAAGTTCTCACCACGACTCTATCCGCTTTCTCTCAACAGGGCACTTAACTATTGACCTCTTCAGGCGATGAATAAGATTAAGTAACCAGACCCCTAAAACATCATATTCACAATGGCCAAATGCAAAACAAAATCTCATATCACTTGCTGGAGCTTCATTGATAACTAGATAAGTTGAAATCCAGTACAGTTGTTAGCGTAGGTATACTCCTGCAGCATGTCTGTGACCACCTAGAAATGGTGTTGTGGAAGGAACAGACCACAAAGAAATGGGCACTTTTTGAAATAAATTGTAAGAAGCAACTAACAATTCAGAGGAAAACCTAAAATACAAAGCATAGTCAATGAGGGGCTAATTGTGAACATCACAATCAAAACAAAGTCAATTAGTTTAAGATAGAGACCTAGGAAAAAAAAAACAAGAAAGAAAAAATAGCAGAGAGAGACATAGAGATAGAGGTGCACACACAAGAATGAGTAATCATATTAGCAAAGCATAAATCAAGAATAGAAAAATTGATTCAATTTCACCAAGCTCTTAATCATGATCATAAATCATAATAAGACAACAATATACCTCTTCAATATGGTAGCCTTTTCTAGAAGCCCGAACAATCATCTCCATTTGAAAAACATATCCCTTACTAAAACAGGAGTTAATGACATCTTCAAGCACAGATTTCTTATAAAGCCTTCAAAACAACCAAGATATGTCAGTTCTAAAGTCATGAAAGTGTGGAAATGAAATAGCTTACTATTATAAATTAATGCATATACCGGAATGATCCAGTCAAGTCTGATACACCAGGCCATAAAAGTGTTTGTGCAAGAACATTGGCTCCCCTACTTGTCAGTTTGCGCATAAGATTCCATCCATGTACACCACCACCTTTAACATACCGGGTTCCAGTAACTATGCTCGCACCAGTCTCCATTTGTTTCCTAATAAACATGTCACATAAGAGGACTTCAGAAGGATTTTGAGAATACAGCCATCTTAAGCTACAATAGGGAAGTTGAAAATTTTTACTGCAATTTTCTTACTTGATGAAACTTGGCAAGTACTTTGGCTGTAGAACAAGAAATAACCAGATCAGATAATTGGAAGCAAGAAGCAGAGCTCACTTAGATGTTTCAAACCATCATAGCTATGAATATCTAACATATACTTTTGAACATTCAAATTAATGTGACAGATTAGATGGTTAAAAAATTATATGTTAAATTTCTCTAGGAATATGAAATGTCAAAAAATATTGGGTTACATAACCGCAAGGTTGTAAACCCAAATCTTCAACATTGTTCCAAACTATAATCCACATCCCGCGGAATACACTTACATGGTGTGATAGATCAGCATCCATGATCACAACAAAGTTGCCAGATGCATGCTTCAGACCATGACGATAAGCCGTCCCTGAAATATATCTGCATCAAGAGCCAGTTCCTTGTTTTCATTTCAAATAGGAAAGCATGATTACATACCTAACCCAAGCTTCTTAGGTCTAGCTCTTAACAGCTGCATCATCAAAGGGCCAAAAGTATGGGTGATTATGACAAAGACAAAAATAAGTGGAAACAATGACCTGCAATATATAAGTTCAATAGAGATCCAAAATCAGCTGTTATGATACTTACAATGCGATCTTCACCATACACTTGCTGCAATTGTTTTACAATTTCTTGAGTCCCATCAGGACTCCCATCGTCCACGATAATTATCTCAAAATCAACATCCCTAAACCAGGCATAGAAAGGTACTTTATGTCACTTTGAGTTTCTTAAATGATTAGAATAGGATGGAGCAGAAACTTAGTCCTACATACAAGAATTTTATCTAGTTCCAACATAAGTTCAAGACACACATGCAATGGTATGACCACCAGACATTGAGTCTTATTCAGTCCATAAAGCTCAAATGGTCAAAATCTAGACTCCCCTGTAGATGTCATGATGCATACTAACAATCCAACAACTCTCTTGTTGATCCCAACCTCCAAAAATGGTAATAGATGATAGCTAACTGTTATTTGAATAGGATATGAATGCCATCACTTTGCTTGAGGTAGAAATTAGATGAACTTCAAACCGTCATGCCACCCAAAATCTTTAGGGGTCATTGTCTGGTGCAGTGGTAAAAGTTTAACGCGAATATGCAGGTTTGAGTCTTGAGGGCAGCCCCTTCTTGCAATACCGAAGGTTAAGACCATATCCCACTAACCCCTCCCAGTACCCCACGTTGGCAGGACAAACAAAACTAGGTACTGCCTTCTATGGTCAAGCAAATAAAACAACGAAATGAATCACACAATTATTTCATGTTGCTCCAATGGTTTAAATATGATAGAAGCGGAAGAATGCTACAGAGACTAGAGAGGAAAGAGACCTGTGATTATATGCTGATAAAACTAACAACAAAATCATTATAAATAAAACCGTGGTCCCTTTCAGATATTAACCCAGATGTATACTTGCAAACACAGCTCTTGAACAATCACCAAAAGAACAACTCTTGAAAGTTCACTTCACATATAGGAACATAAATTTATTAATAGTATAATAAAAACGATGTCCCGACCTGTCTTGTTTTCTCTCACACCCACAGCTGGCATTGTGACTTCGCTTGTTTCAACAGAGAACACTACCTATAACTCCATTTCACATGATGGACGTTGTACACTGAAAGTTGGAAGACATTATCATGTCTCTTCACTTAAATTTAGAGGCAAAAAAACAAACGAATTTGCATCTGAAATTTAGTTTTTCATATTTTCTATAGAAACAAACAAGGCCTAAAGATGACCCATTTTTCCCCGCCAATAACAATTGCACATTCGTTTGCTAGTTCAATTTTCAACTACAAGATTCACTGACTTCTGTTAGACACGAAATTCACGCCACTTCTATAAACATCAAAAAAATAAATAAATAAAAGATTCATTCCTCATCGATTACAAGATTCGCAATTCAATCAACCACATAAAAATTAAAATAATATAAATTTAAAAAAAAAAAAAAATGAAATCAATATAATTGATCCGATGAAAGAGCCCAAAACGCAGAAAAACCAGCACAACAATAGAGGAGGAGGAGGAGAAGAAGGGATTTTCAAGTCCATATTGTAATTGTGAAGTCGAGAATTCTGCGATCAAAGAAAGTCATATACAAGCTTTATATATATATAGAGAAAGAGAGAGAGGTTGATGGTACCGGAGATGCTTGAAGACGAGGTAGACAAGGAGGGCAATGTTGAGACGCTCGTTGTAGGTGGGGACAATTATACTGTACTTGTTCCTTTCCTCCATATATTGTGAACGCTGCAACGGAGGTGAATCGATCAACAGATCAGAAATCAGCCAAAGCCTGCTTTCTTCCTTCACCTTTTAACACTTCCTTCTTCTTCTTCTCCTCCTCCTCCTTGGGGAGGCAGTGCTGTAACCTAGTCTCGCTTTGGTTTCTCAATTAATTCGGTATAAAAATGTCCACAAGAAAGGAAGAGTTGCGAAGACACTGAAATGAAATGGAATTGCAAAATTGGACCTGTTCAAATTGGGAAAGTCTGCTCAAGTCGGGTTGATGGGTTTGTTAATTTGTCAACCCGCGATATGTGCTTGCCCGAGCCTAGTCCATGGCTCCGGATATTAACTGCTAGTAGGAGTCAAACACAAAATCAAGAAAATCGAATACGGGACCAAGGAACTTAGTATATCCTAAGCCCTGCTTACTCTGAGCTACCCACCCTAGGGTTAATTTATGACTTATCTTATTCAATTTTAAGAATTAATTTGGATCAGACTATTTTATTAAAAAATAATAAAAAATAAAAATGATGCACGAAAGTATCACATGCTGAGATCCATTTTCCTTGAGAGGTGTACAAATTCAATTTATCCTATAATTCTGAATTAGTGCACTTGCCGATGTTAAACAAGAAGCCCTTAATCCACCACCCATTCAATGCAATTGCAAATTAACAACTCTGTTATTTCACTGAATGACCAGACAACCCTCCTCACAAGACTAAAATGTAACAAGCTCTCACTAGTAACTTCATGAACAAGTACAAGTACATTGGATAGAAACCTGAGGCATGTTCGAAGATTACTCGCCAAAAGATTATTAGACTCTAGTGTACTGTTATTTCTCGCTATATACAACCAGTACACATGCCATACATTTTATTCAAACAGTGCTGCTTATGTACAGATGGATTATTGTCTTTTGAATTCGAACATGCGTGGAAGATCTCAATCATTGGATGTTTCTTTTCCCCGTCTCTTCTGCTTCTAAACCACCAATCTTATCTGGGCAAACATCTTCATCTTTAATGGAAGTTGATCCTTCAAAACTCACCTGCTTAGCCACCCCATCTGATGCTAATGCCTCATTGACACTAACTGACTTACTCTCTTGCACAGCCACCACATCTGCTACCAATGCCTCAACGACACTGACTGACTTGGAAACATCAATTTCTTCAAGACTTTCTTCAACTCTATAATAAACCTAGAAGGGGGGGAAAAACATTTAAGGCAAATTTAGCAATTCAAATTTATTGTTCCAAACAGGTGCAATAAATCATAGCTACAATATCAATAGGATATGTTCATAATGCCACAAGCATACAGGACCTGGAATTTATCCATTTGATAGCTCAAATATAGAATATAGATCTTCAATCTCAAATATCAGCTTGACTAGTCATGCAAGCAAACTCAAATACATAATTGACGTGCCGTGAAAGATGCAACAGAGCGTTGGTTCCGATATCAAAATCTTATCCTACAGTGTCAGCTTTGTTTGCCTTCATGGAAAAGTATTCCCCAGTGCAAACAATATCTCAACTGCTTGGAAGCTCAATATGAATGGATAATGTACAATATATGTGTGTATGTGTGTGACAGAGAGAGAGAGAGAGAATTGGCAACTTATCAGTAATAACTAAGTCTAAGTTTTCATCAATTTAGCTAAGAAAAAAATTTCTCGACATTTCAGAGAAAAAAAAAACAATTCCATCGTTTTTGCGTGGCAAGAAAATGCACAAATCTAGGATGAAAAGAAGCAGTGATATCGTTTTGCCAAAAATGGTTTTCATATAAACAAATTGACCCTTCTTGGATGGAAAGAATTACAACTTTATCTTTGCCTTCTACACCATACACTGCAATTACAAAGAAAGAGTAAAAGCACGTAGGGCTGACAGTCAATCATACCACGCATGTGCGAGCTGGTGAGAGTACTTTGAAGGAGTTGGGGCGATTGTTGAAATTTGTTTCAGGTACTCCTGGTATTCCTTCAGGGGATGTGAAATGGTCTACATCATGGCCCACCTACCATATGAAAATTAATCAGTATATCAAGAGATCAATAGCAACTGATAAACCATTAAATTCATAAAATCAGTGGGACGAACATTACTGATCAAGCAAAAGTGGGGTCCAGGGACATGCTGTGCATACTGCATACAAACCTCAGACCCCATCCCATTCAACACCCCTACAGCCTTTCTTCACAGCCATGAATTAGATGGGAAGATAGCAGATGGGGTGCTATTTTTTTTTAATCATTATTTTGGCTGGGAGGAAGTATTGAGGTAATGAGATGTATTGAGGTCTTCAAGACCAACACAAAGTTTTTAAAGTACTGAAGAACCCACAAAAATGAGATTATGCCACATAAAATGTTTATATATTAGAATTTACAACCAGCTACGAAAATTGGCAACTGGATCATGTTTGGCTCATCAATAACAGATTTCTTAGAACATGCAGTATTCAACCTGTAAGCATTTGTAGACCATCCTTTACACCTAGATGCCTTAAGTAGATTAAATAGATTAATGCACAAGCTACACAAGTGTGGGGCCATCAGAGCAACACACAGACACAGATCCGGGGTTGTTTTTGTAAAGCAGTTGCGAAAGTAAATGAGAGTGGTAGGGACAAATTTCTAACACGTGGGGCAGTTACCTTCACAAAAGTAGATTTAACATGGCAAGGGTAATTTGGACATTTTATAAGAAGAGAACACATGGATGGCCAAACTGGTGTTTGTTTAATACTGTAGTACAGACTACAGACATTGCGAGCAATCAAACAACAAAACTGAATATTTATCCCTCCTAAAGCAGTTCCTATTATCCCAATATACTATCTTTAAGCAATATCAAGAAGCATGCATAATAATTTTGCACGGGTTTCCATACTCTTCCTTGTCCACCAAATTCCCCAGCATCACTATCAAGTGCTACTCTGTACTTCCCTGCCAAGTCGCACCCAACTTTGTACCTGTACATTTCAGAACATAAGTTTCTCAAAGAGTTTAAAATAGCCTATACATATGCTGTTATCATCATCATCATCCTCCAAGGCTTATATAAATTGTTTAAAAACAGCTGTGCAAAGTTCCATCTGCCATTCACACCATATGAAACCACATTCACAGTTTCACACACAAATGGCATGCACATGTATCACTTTACATACCCATCATACGTATTCTCTGGATGGAAGTTGAACACAAAAACCAAATCTCCACGTTCAAACACAATGACCTGTAAGGTGAAAAATCAATCAATGTTAAACATTAACAATAACGAAAGAGTGTAAAACTAATTGACCAAGAGTCAAGACTCCAGGGGTCAAATTTAATCAATTGGAATACCACTCTTGTAATCTTGCTACAAGCTATCCTCACAAAACCTATGGATTGCTGCTCAAAAGCACTCTTTCCAGGCCGAATTTAACAATAGTCTTTTTCCTTCGAATTGCTTGAATGATAATAAGGAAACAATATTCCGCTTCTAAAATGTTAACTGGAAGGAGGAAAAAAAAAAGGCCTACTGCCCACCAGCACCTGTACCTTGTCTTCTTCATTAGTGCTGCTCACAATCTGTTTTGTCGATGCAAGAAAGGAAAATTTATCATCAAGCAAATTCATAGCTCTGTCGAATGCATTCATGAACTGGACCAAGTTCAAAGCACAAAGAAGGAAAAAATTATTGTCAGAATTTATCCATTAGACTAAGAAATGAAGGATCAAATGCACAACAAAAAAATGTGTATTGTACATCATACAGAAGCAGAAGGTGCAGTGCCAATCATTACATGCACCCCAGTATAGCCCCATGTCATAATCTGACATGAACAGATTCTTGAGGTCTGTAATGGACATCAATTAAGCCATGAAATTGAGTTCCCTGTAAATGCCAAATCTGATAACAATCAGATAGTCCAGGCCATATGAGGTCTCATGGCCTAAGATATCTTGAAGTGTGACCTTAAAGTGGTATAGGTTAGCATTCATCAGAAAGTGCTCTATTTGTACATGAAGAAATGGAGGCAAGCTTTACTGGTGTCCTGACCTAAGTACTCTATGAAAATATAAAAAAGGCATTCAACTACTGGAAAGAGATGCTGAACCTTGTATCTCAGATGATCTGTATCCACCAGGTCCCACTGGCGTCTGCATTTTTCATAACTCCAATCATTGCCTTCTCTAGGGAAGTCAATCCAATCAGGATGTCCAAACTGTAAGAAGCATTCATGACATATTAAAATAATTATAACAATGGTAAATAAAGTGAGAAAGTAATGCAGATTTGTATCTCTGTCTCTTCGGAACAATGGGTTTCTCGTATCCGTAATGATGAATTGAGAGAGTAAGACCTTCTCTTGGGAGCTTGTTGCCATGCAATTAGGATATTTATCTTCACCTTTTAATATAATATCTTCCAAGTTCAACGTACTTTACAAAAATGGAATGTGTGAAGTGTGGCTTTTCAAGCATTGGCTGATCCTCTACTTTGTTCATTACAATTGTATGTGTTTGTCTTTACCTTTAACCACTATCATAAGATAATCGACCTGGTCTAAGCAAAAATTCTTCTCCTTTTAAGAACTTGAATTTTATTAAGGCCGCCCAAATTGAGTCTTTATGATACCCTCCAAAATATCATATCAGAAGGTATCTGGGTCTTGGTGAGCAGTGACTCCAATAGTTTGGTGGGTTGGGGTTATAGGATCTGGTGCTTACCTCATTACCCATGAAATTAAGATAGCCATCACCTCCTAATGCCATTGTTATAAAATGAATCATCTGCAAGTGGAAATGAGAACAAAGAAAAGTACAAGATTTATCAGAAACTTGATCTTGCATAAATAGAATTGACATAGCTTCTCTTTGACCCTACAATATAAACCAGTGCCACATAAGTTGCCGAAAACACAATTATTTTACTATTTGATCATTTAGCTGGAGCTGAACCTGAGATGTGTGATGTCATGGGTGTTAAAGAGTCCATCAACCACTTAAACTATGCAAGAAACACAAATTCATGAAAAGCAGTCACTACATATGGGTATAGAATAAACCTTGTGAAGTGCAATCCCTCGCTCAACAGTAGGAGAAGGATCCGTCAAAGAAGACATGCCAGAATACATTTCTTTATCCATTAGGGAAAATGCAATAGTCTTGTCACCAACAATGGACTGCTCAATAGTACAGAAGCCAAAATTATAATAAATACATAAGTAAGAGAAAAAAATTGTATATAATTACAATGACGAAATGGGGGGAAAAGGAACAGTTATAAGTTGGAGTCAATTTTAGCAAAACAAGAAAGATCTACTATGACAAGACAGTAGAACTCTTACAATCTCTTTTCTCCCTTTCATTTTCATTTTCGACAAGTTACAACTTCGGGTTTAAAAAGATTCCTATTGGACCAAAGTTGGAAATTGGCATAAGGATTTTAAAAGATGTACCACAATAGCAGGTACCTGGTCATGACTCTCGGCGTAAGATATACACTTTTCGGTATATCTCCTATTCGTCAAACTCGATGATATTTCCTTCACTGACCACTCTTCATCACCCTTGTTCTTCAAGTAATCAATCCACTTGTCAGGGATGGCCATTGCCAAGCGATAGTCAAAACCAATTCCCCTCTCAGAGACAGGCCGACCAAGTCCTGGCATGCCAGAAACATCTTCGGCAATTACAGTTGCATCTGGCAAGATGTTATGAATCAGATAATTGGCCAGCATCAAGTAAACCACAGCATCAACATCTGTTGCCTCACTGAAATATTCATTATAGCTCCCTGTAAATGCCATGTTGATTCCGTGATGATGATACAACATTGAAGTTATTCCATCAAATCGAAACCCATCAAATTTAAACTCCTGTATCCACCACCTCAAGTTGGATAAAAGGAAGCGGAGAACTTCCCAATTAGCATAGTTAAAGAGCCTGCTATCCCATAACTTATGGTAGCCTCGATCTCCAGTGTGGAAGTACGACTCTTGTGAGCATTGCCCAACATCAAAGCCATTGAGTCCATCAGTGACATTGTTACTTGCATGGCTGTGAACAACATCCATCAAGATCTGTAAGCCTAAACTATGGGCTTTATCAACCAGATATTTGAGGTCCTCGGGGGTTCCAGATCTACTGCTTACAGCAAAAAAGTTGGTAACGTGATACCCAAATGATGCATAGTAGGAATGCTCCATGACAGCCATCAACTGGACTGTGTTATAGTTATTTGCCCGAATACGAGGCAAAACATCATCAGCAAACTCCCTGTACGAATTTACTCGGGGTTCTGAGCTACTCATTCCAACATGGGCCTCATATATTCGTGGGGCCTTGGGTTTTGGAGGACGAGGGTAGTTAAACTGATACCTGCACAATCAATGAAAGAATGGATCAATGAACGACTTATTTGATACTTGCAATTTCATTCCAGAGAATAAACTACAGTTTCCCCCTTGTTCTGATGGAACTGGGCCAAGTGACAGTAAAAATTTCCTTATCTCAAATAATGTTAAGAGAGCCCCTCCATATTGGCCCTCTTCCACTAGTTCTTTACTTCTTTTCTGTTCTCTTTAAACATATTCACCTGATCCAAAATTGGTTGGGTAAAAAATGAATAATTGGCACCTTTCTGAAGCCGGCGGGTCCCAATAAACACCATCATATGCTGCTGCAAATGTTGTAGGGTCCACAGTAGCATGTTTGATCCAAGCAGGGATTCGATCAACCCAAACTCCATCACCATGCTTGAATCGAAACTTGACTCTTGAATTGTGAGAAATGGCTGGATTTCCACCAGAATCGGGAATCTTGATTGTCCAAACACCATATTGATTCTTTTCCATCTTGTGATTGGAACCATTCCATCCATTAAAGTCCCCAATAACTTGTGCTTCCCTGTATTATAGGAAAGATTACTACTAATAGACAGTTAAACAAAGACAACAAGTAACAAATTTAATAAACCTGTCTATTGTAAGCTAAAAAACTTACTGAGCAGCAGGGGCCCACTCACGGTACACAATGCCACCTTCTTCTCTGTTAAATCCAAATTTCAAATAACCTACAACACATGGGAATCAGATTCTCTGGGGTTTGAAATTAAATTGTGACTAGTAACCAAATAAAAAATTTAGAAAAACTATCAGACATGGAAAGGCAACCAAATTTTGTATCAGTCTGTGAATCAACCATTGCATTTGATTGCAGAAGTAGATCATGTGTCAACTGACTTTAAGGCAAATGATCTCATTCAGGCATTCACATGTTAAAAGTATCAGTTGGGTATGCTCCATCTCCTATGTGCTGTAGACTCTAGCAATTTACGTATGTACAATGTTGATCCCACAGAAAACATGAACATAAGCGAAAAAGTACTTGCATTGCTTATATTGAAACATCACCTTGTGAGAATTCGTCAAGACTTCCTTCATATTTTTCAATAATCTTTTTCTGATCTAAATATCTCTTCACTCTATATGCGAAGTGATCTTTATATGGTTCCAGGCCTGGATCTAAGGCCAAGACACCAATATTTTCAGCATCTTCGTCTATGCTTGCCACTGTCAAGTTGTCATCTGTCAGAGTAGCTGAGATTGCAGAACTGTGCTCCACCTAACAAAAAAAGTATACCAGATCACAACTTATTTACACAGAATATACTCCAAAGAATGAATAGTTAAAAGAAATGATGAGACTTATGAGAGACAGAGAGAGTTTCAATATTATTTCCAGAGATTACTACATATTCATGTACCAGGCATGAATTTTCTGAATGAATCCAGATTTTCAGATTTGCCTGTTGATTCTTTTTTTATTTTTTTATTCTTATTTCTGAACCAAGGAAAATCAAATTAAGAAATAGAATATTCAATTCAAAATGTGAGTACACGAGGAATTAGTTTTTGCCTCCTTCACTATTGCATAGTGAACATCAAGCTTTAGGGCTTGGGATCCATGATCTTCCAGAGAAATTTATTTCAGTCAGAAGTTAACCCATTCAATAAACCTAACCAGTCAAACAATAAATGAATGCGAGACCATTCACCATGAACTTCTGGACTTCACAAAATTTTGTAAATCCAATGGTTAGGAGTTAGGACCGTCCACACAAATCAACCCTTTTGTTTAAGAGAACTTATTGATTCTGTTCTAATAGTTCACTTACCCTCCCATTTATTGAGATTCTTGAGGGAGAAAGAAACATGTGATGCCCTAGCAATTTTTGAGACCCATAGGTTACTCCAATTAGCTGTTGTTTGGCAAGGCACCAGTTATTTCTTGAGGCCTGTAAAAAAAAACATTAAGAGTTTGTATAGACCATTAGAAACTAAGTTGAGCTAAATCTGGGGACATGCAGTACTAGAAATAACCAATGAAATAAGATCATCCACACAATAATTTACTCTGCAAGCCTGAAACAAGAGTGCTGGAATCCTAAATTATAACATCCTCAAAAATTAGTATTCAATGGGTTTATGATGAAGTTTTCTGATAGGTTGCCTTTAAGGATAAGTTATCCTGGTGAAACATGATCAGTTTTAGAAGCAACATAAAGAGGCATTAAAATAAAAGTATATATTATTCATCTTCCATACTACATGTTTTTCCTTTTTTACAAGAAGGGTAATCTTGAAAATTTGCTGTCAGCAATTCAGGAAAAACCACATGTACTCTGTTGTGCCTCTATCCAACAGTTATACTCTTATCTCTATTAATTTTTAGAGTCATTATAATTTCTAAACTATTATTCTATTATTTTAAAATGCTATATTAATGACACTGCTGGTGCGTAATGCAAAACCCATGACAAATATAGATTGTGTCACTCTTACATTGGGGTGGTGATGTTCCAAGTTGACTAACATTTTGAGAAAGAATGATGGTATGTTCCCTACCCAAAGAAATTTAGTTCCTTCCCTAGTAATTCCTGTTTTGGGTCTTTAATTGGTTTATTTAGAAGTAATGCTGTTGGTTCATTTAAAATCCATATAACCAATTGTACTGGCCTTCTAATTGGGCAATGGAAAATGTGGAGGCAAATCACGCTCCAAGTGATTAAAATAGGCAATTAGCAACACAAGTGACCAATCTTTCAATTTTACTATTTTAAATTTCATTTGTTTATTGATAAGTAATACAAAATCCTAATAATTCTATTAATTGATTCTGTACATGAAGGAGTTTGCCAATCCAATAAATATGAATTCACACAAACACACACAAAGAATGGAGAGAATTTTTTTTAAGAAGAATTAGTTTACCAAAAAAGATTTATATACTACGACTACTACTAAACCAAATTCAGGTCATGGCCAAAATCTTGTACGGAAAGAACCCATTAATCAATCCAAGTTCGCTGAAGATCATACCGTTCATTCTATAATTAGAAGCAAATCATTGATGAAATTGAGAAAAATTGGGGAACCCATTTGAAAAAAATCCGTGCACTCATTCACAATTTAGGGGAAAAAAAATCATGAAGGCAATGGTTAATCAGATCGAGCAATCCAAATTTGGCAGTTGCTGAGAAAATGTAGGAAAAGAAAAGAGATCAAATCTTGAATCATAGATTTTTCATTACTTAAGACCCGAAAGCAACAAGACGCTCTAAATGCATTACCCAAAACACAACCAAGCATAATGCAACTATTCCAGTTAATTGAGGCGAGTTCTTCCCGTTTTAGAAACCAAAACAAGAAAAACACATAGTAATACTTGAAACTTTCTTTATTTTGTTTCCCTCAGCTTTCCTGGAAACCAAACAGAAGAGTTACTGAAAACCATAATTGCAGTTTCAATCTCCAAATCAGAGAGAAGAAGTTGAACTATTACCCTTGTGCAGTATTTGCTCGATGACGGTGTTAATAACCCAATAGCAGGCGTTTGAAGAAGAGCCCAAGAACCGTACATCTTCCCCACACTCAGCCTCTCTCACTCCTCTCTCCTCTTTCCTCTCTCCTCTGTGAGCAAGGAAGCTTTTAGACATTGGGAAATTTAATCTGAACCGTTTAAAAGCGACGGTGTCGGTCACTGTCGTTGGGTACTTGGACCAATGCTCACACAAAGTATCATTTTCGTTTTCTGCTCATCACTTCCGCTGTGATTTGACTGCCTTCACTAAAAGACGAGGAGAAGCAAAGCATTTTTGCTCCACGCCACGTGACACTCCATGGCTCGTCAAATTTTATAGTAATATTTAAGATATTTCATCTAAAAGCTTATCACCTGCCTTCCTATAATAGATACTATACTAGATATTTCGAAGAATAGTAATGGACGATATTTACGCCCATTTTTTAAAAATTGGACTCGTATCAAAATACTCAATATGTTGATCCAAAAATAGAAATAAAATATGGGATGTTGACCCCAAAATAAATGATGGGAAGGAAAATACTAAAACGATTGATTTTGATGTTTATGTCTATAGACAAACATCAAAATTTAAATGCATCTAATTTCATTCCATCATTGTGATAATATTTTAGTTTTTAATATAAGAGTGGGATAGCTTAGTGGTTGAACAGGCAGGGCTAACAGCATACCAAACTTCTTGATCCTGAGTTCGACTCTCACTAACTACTAATATCCGAGACGGTGTAAACCTTATTTCGAAAGTCTTGTTCAAGATAGAAAACTAAGTCTCATCCGCGCAAGATTTAATCTATTTTTTGTATGAAAAATAAAGTACAAATTCTTTTTTTTTTTTTCCAAATAAATTAGGAACCAATTTATGTAAAAAGTCAGATAGCCGAAAATGGAAACCTAGGTTCACTTCTTTTAAAGTTAAAAAGTGATCACATGAGAGCAAAGTCCGTGGTTCCGAGATAAAAAACTTTACCAGACATTAGTGAAAGTTTTACATTAAATGCTCGCCAAGTATATTGAAAAATTGCAGTATGTTGACATACCTTAGTGTATGAAATTTTGATTAGAACGTGTGATTAAACTTTCATTTTTTATATGATTTTTCACAGGACCTTGTTATTAGATTTTGACCGAAATTAATTTTATTTGATTGGGACCGAAATTAAATTGGATACAACAAACATAACAAGCAGTTGGGTCCAGTTGAAGACCCTTATTCTTAAAACTTACAAACTATAAATGATGAAGCCTTTACAGACAAGAAAAACAAGTTCAATGACAAATTTTCACACAAGCCAAACAGAAGCAGAGAACATTTTATTCAAGTTAAAACTAGCGAAAGTAACCGTACAGTTCGAACAAGCAAATGCAGAAGTTCCACGGGTTAGAAGCGTCGGTGGTCGGACCTGTCAAGATAACCCTAAAGAATCGAAAGGGAAGCAGAGAATTTGGTCCTGTTATAGGCCATGATGCAAACTGACCCGGCTTGCACATTGTCTGGTCATTCTCGTGTTCTCTTAAGTTTGTCCAAGTCCTCCCATCGAAAGAGCCCTGAAAAACATTCCATTAAATTTACTCAAACCCCACCATTTTTTTCTTTTGGCTTTGTTCAGATCAAGGGAAAAAAAAGGAAAATGCTAACAATTGCATGAAATAGATTCCTCTTTGAAGCATTTCTAAACTTTTCTCTTTCCTTTCCTTGCTGTTTCCGGTATTCAAACAGAGGCTTAAAGAGAAACCCAAATGGAAAAATGGCACAAGACTGTTTACCTGAAGATTCCAGCACCTTATGTAGGCCCTTGATCCATCCTGTCTCAAGGTATAATAGTTGCACATGAGCTGCATCAACCAAACGTCTTGTATCAGAAAGTTAATCAGGGATAAAATCAATGCAGATAGATGCATCATCGTCTCTATGCTCTCTATATTAATCCGGATGGCCTCTGTTCATGACCTTTCTTTTTCTTTTTCTTTCTCTTTTTGTTTTTTTTTGTGTTTTTTTTTATAATATCAGGTATCCTGAGTGGTAGTCTACTACCACTGAGGTTGTGGGCCCAAAATAGTCCCTAAAGATAGGCGAGATCACCCGCGAACCATGTACGGCCATCCGATAGTCAGGATGTAAAGGTTCAATCCAGGACTTCCACTTCACGATGATAACCATTTACAAGACCTGTTATCTTTTGAATGAAAACTCAGCCCAATCTGCTTATAATATTCATAAGCCATATAGTTTACAGCCTGTTTCATTATCCTTCATTATATTTCTTGCATTGCATGTAGCGGTGCGTATGAAAAGCATTTCAGTACACTTCTACCCACAAGGCAAGATGCCTATCCACAGGACCTTTTCATTTTCAAATGAGAGCTTAGCACAATCATCAAATCATATACATATATATATATATATAGACCATCCTATAAAGAGCCTATAGATTGTTTCATCATTTGTTATATTTGTTCGATGTTGCATGTATATTCTACTTTCTAAACATTCAAGTATGGCTTCTTGAATTGTGATAAAATTAAAGAAGCTCAATAGATATTTAGACAAAACCTGATGATCTTGGCCAACATCAACCATCCACCACGAACAGTTTTTTCCATCTTCCATCCGAGACCCAGCAAAAGAGGTTCCCTAATGAGCAGAAAGTCAAGTCAATTATCATTCAAAGGAGCTCATAATGCAAGAAACCTTTACAAGTGTTTGATTAATCATACCTGGTAAGTCCTTGAGACCAGAACCTTGGGGTCAGTATATCTTGAAGTTGGACTGCTAGGAATAATAGTAATTCTCTGAAACATGCAATTTAAGTGGATAACAGCTTGTATTAACTTTCTAATTGGCCTATCAAGAGAGAATAATTTGAGATGTTTACCTTAGCCAGAATGGGATTTACCCACTGATGCTTCCCATATGATGTTCCTGCGAAGTAGAGAACTCCATTGCTGTCACCATCACAAATGTACTGGAGCTCCTTAAAACTAGATCGCCTATGTTGAAATCTACCATCACAAATGTACTGTTAGCTAGCTATGATTCTTTGCTACACATGTTTTCAGAAAAATATATCATATACTGTCATGACTCATTTTGAAATGCACTCCAACCAGAAATATGAGCACTACAGAAAATAAAAGGACAAAACATGTAAAAACAAGCTTACAACATGAAGAGGAATGAAAACAATAAAAGCCTTTCAGAATGTAACAATTATAATAATACTTGTGCATCTCTTCGTGTGAGACAAAAGTGGTCCACCTTCCACACGATTTTTAAGAGAACTTTTCTTCTAGATTATTGCTAAATGATATAATTCAGAGATTGCCTACGGAACATAATTTTGTCTTCGTCATGCAGAACTTAAAATTAGCTTGTTTGAGGAGGAAACCAGATGAAATGAAACACAAACGCTCCATCAAGAAAGACTACCCATGAAACAAATGGTGCCAAAAGGAATATAATTTTCACACCAAGGAAAGAGAAATTAAAAAAAAAAAGAATCTGAGCAAAGTATGCCAGAGTAAGAATTGACAATAGCATGGATCTCAGTGATTTCTTTCTTTCCTTCAGCGTTCATTTAAATGATACATTATTCAAATTTGGGTATTGAACTTTTAGGTAGAAAGTCACATAGTGCATGCTAGGATGGAAAGTAGCATTTCTTTTTTTCATCACCCAACACCACATCCAATCCAGATTAAACCCAGGGTGGAACATAGATTTGTCCAAAATCAGTAGCCAATTTTTTTTTTTTTGTTTTACCAAAGGTGGATTGATCCCTATCACACCATATGATTGATGCACACAAACATATGAAAGCTTTGATCATATATGTTGATAACAAAGTAATTTCGGAGATATGGTTTCCAATCAAATTGAGACTTTGAAGATCTACCATAAAATAGGTGGTGGGTTCATATGGAGACCAGAAGGTGGCAGTGGTGTGCAGGGAGGAGCAGGCAGTGATAGAGGTGACTGCAGCAGTGTTAGTAATACGGTACCCACCTCTCCCCACCTATTTCTCTACCTTTACTGGAAATGAAATCTACCAAAAGAGAGTCCAATTGAAATTTTCCCAATTCATTTCCTCTCTTAGCTTTATTTTTATATCATTTTGGGTTCTGACGAGAGGGAGGGTTCGGTTATACAGTGAAACAAGAACTGTGCAGCAAACTTAATATAGTTGGGAAAGACTTAAATGGCAATCCATAAAAGAATAGTGGAAAATTGATAATTCCAATTTCTTTAATATTTTCCTCTGGCTCCTCAGCAACAAAATACCCTCCACTTTCCCACTGTTTCCTCTTAAGTAGGCATGGCAATACCTCACGTTTAATTCAACAACATTTTAATCCATGAAGCAGCCTCCTTCACAGTAAAGAGATGAAAAGCCATGTACATAAAAGAAGTATTATAAAATAGGTTATGTACATCCATATTCATACTTACTTCTGGTCATTTTCTGGCCTTGCCAATCCAGATTCTACATACTTGATGGCCTCCTTCACCTATTACATCAACAAAGGAAGATATTTTTAAAAAGAAAAAAGAAACATAACAAAAATTCCATTTACCATCGGAACTTTTGTCCCAAAAAGTAACTATATGCACTGAAAATATAGCTAAACTCACAAGATGATCAAACATAGAAATCTGTCTGCCAAGGTTGCACTTTTGCAACTGCAAGATCATTATAAAAATAGTTATCACAAACATAGAAATCTGTCTGCCAAGGTTGCACTTTTGCAACTGCAAGATCATTACAAAAATAGTTATCACAAACTCAGGATGTGATCCTACTAATTGAAGACTGGCCAAAATCTCTATATCTAGAGCATATCTATATCTAGGGCCAACTAACCTTCTTAAGCAAAGCATATTGCATTAATGGAAAACGCACAAATGGCAACAAGTCATTAACTGGCTGAAGTCTTTCCCCAAAAAGGAGTTCAGGAGTTGAATGTATTATGAGCTCATCCACTACCTCCCACCCATACAATTCATTGGCTTGCATGCCCCACAATAAAATTGCATTGAGAACTCTTTCTTCAGATGTCACTGTCAAATCCGGATGCTGCAAAACCCATATTTTATTATTAAGACTTGTTTATGATTAAATAGATTTTCCAAAATGCACTTAAAAGGGAGATTCTTTTAAAAGAAGTCTGATCGTGTTGCCCATTGAATCACTGTAAAGTAATTTTATATGCAATCCTACATCTGCAGCTGGTTTGATCTTTTGGCATAGAACTTGGAAATTTTCCCATCTCAAATCACCAAATTATAAGTCCAAATTCTATGTCAAATCCGCCAAGTGATGGATCCAACCCGTTACAAAATATCTAACATGTATTTTTGACTTTACAAAATCAAAATAATGGGAAACTAACTCCATTTTCTCTTCCTTCTCATTCTTTCTGTACAATTACAGTTTCTTGATTTTTTTCTTTTTTTTCTTTTCTTGGTAATGCAGTTTCTTGATTTTTTCTGCAATTAATATTGGACCGTCTACACTAGTTTTTGGGAGAAACAGTGTGTGTTCTGACAGTGATCTAAATTCCAGGGTAATCCACCAATCTCAATATGGTAAAATACTTGAAAAGAAAAAACCCACCTGAATAATACTGCTAAAAGTTGCTTCATCTAGTGAGACAAAATCGACACTTGCTGTTGTACAATAATCGAAGTGCATTGAAAACTTCCTCTCGCATGTTTCTTCAATAAGTTTACATGATGGAACCGATGAAACCACTTGGAGAATCGGACATACTGAGTCCTGCAACAAAGTTCAACAGTTAGCTTCACAAGCAACAACGCAATTACTTTGCCAAAACTGTCTGCTTCCTCGTCCATTAAACTTGTGCATAATAGAAAAACTCTTGTTGTATTGACCTTCTTCCACTAGGAGAACTCCATCCCTGCATATAATATGTACATGAGAGGAATCAATATTTCATAATTCATTATCATAAAAGGGATCGCTTCTTTTGTTTTCAGAAGACCGAAACCGCAAGTCACTTCTCCGTTCTTTTAATTCTAGTCATACAATTAGTACTTTGGAATAGTGACAAAACAGAAACATAATTCTAATCAGAATTGGCGAACTAAATTATCTGGCAAGGAAAGGATTACCAAACTACCTCTGAGAGGCATTCCAAAAGCATTTTGCAGCACTCCTGATGAAGAATGGTAACTCCAAATTGATCTGCCAATAAAAGAAGCTGGAGTAACAAAGTACCAAAATCCACAGCATCCTCCATATTGAGTTCCCCACTATACATATATTTGAGCATAACGTTGAATGCTTCTGGTGGCACCTCTGTTAAGCAAACCTTCGAAGAAAGAGACTCGCTCATTCCATTTGTGAACATCTGCCAATGCAACCAAATCCTTCAATAGTGATATCTTAATATTGCTAACAAAATCAAACCAACTACATCCACGAACAGCACTTCATTACCAGCCATCATGTTCCTCCAAAGACATGCTTAGAAAAAGATCTTATCCTTTTATTGGACCAATAACAAATATTCCTCTCCGGAATATATGCCAACCCATGTCACATAGCTACAGGTAACAGTGTTGGAAATCAACATGGATACAAAGTTCCTAACTTGGCAAGCAAAAGCCCTTTTTGTTGTGTCAATCATGTCAGCGCGTAAATGTTGGATGTATATTGACATGACCATAGTTAAACCACATTTAATTATTTTGAAGACACCATGTTGGGCACCTTGTATCCGTATCAAACACATGCAGTTTAGTCCATAGCAAAGCAAAAGAATGAAATCATACTAGCAACTTAAAAGGTCAAATTATAGAATTCAATCTTCCCCAAATCACTGATTTCATCCCAAACGTTGCACAGCACTACTGTATCATAAATTTCTGATTTAACAAGCATTATGAAAGGTTTTCTTCCTTTTTGAGTACATAGTAAGCAACAAAGTCTGCCACATTCCACTAAAGATTTATCGACTGAGTGCCATCTAATGATATATGTCATCTAACATAAAGATACTTTAGGTCTTCCTGTACAGCCACTAGAAACTTTCTTAACCCTGAGAAAGGGTGAAGAGATATGAAGTTAGCTCACCTTTGTGAACGGAACGCTCCATAAACTGAGGATAATTCTATGTAGCCGGGCAACAAAACCATGACCCTCAATGTATATGTCCATGTCACTGTACTTGCCAGTTAAATGCAATTGTTTGAGCTTCTGCATATTGACAGGGAGTCCAGAGGGGATGGCTGTACAACAATGGGGCGGCATAGAGCTTGGATACGATATCTCCACATTTTTACCCGAGTCAAACAATTTTTTATTCAGCTTAAAACGTTCAATGCTTTCCTCACACTGCCTGGCTAATGGCATCACTTCAAACTGTAAGCTTAGAGCCCTCAGTGAACCAAGTTGTGACTCTGGAAGCTATATCAAACATAGACACAAGCAATCTCAGATATTAAAGATCCACAACTAAGTTTGAACTGGCAGAGCACAACAGCATATGAAAACACTATAGTTATGTAATCAATTAATCGCTAATGACTTTGACCTGAAAATAAAAATATAAAATATCTGATTTTTTAACAAACAAAAATTCATTATAAGTGGCCTAGATCCAATGAGCACCATTCCATCACTTCAACTCAGCAATAACCCAACTCATGAGTCCTCAAAAGGTTTTTTAAAGGTGAGTGTGTAGTCTGATTCCTCTTACCAGAATCAATCATCTATTCAATTACCATCAGTATGTTTTTCACAAATGCAACTTAGGACTAACATAAACAAATCAGCAACGAGAGAATATTGATTAATATCATTGTCGCCAATAGTTACATTAAATTATTTTTTTTCTCGATCAAAGAAGTCCAGTGAAAGATCCGGATTCCGGATGGTTAATCTGAGGAAAAATCCAACATCTTGTGTATGCCACCCAAAAAAGCTTTTCTAGGTAAAACTAGAAAACTAGAGCAGGAATGGGGTTCAATCCATTCCCTATGAACCTCAACAGTGATTTTTTACAATGCACTTAACCAAGCGAAAGAAATAAAAGGAGACAAGATGATAAATTGATAACTGAGAATGCATGAAAGTTCAAGCAAAGATAACAAAAAAATATCACCTGCGTCTGGCCTGTGTAGATATATCGAAGAAGTGCATGAAGAACTTGATAGGTGACAACCGGGAGCTGAACAACATCTTCACCAGACAAACTCAATTGAAAATTACCAGAAGCCTCCAAGATAACCTTGTGTGCCGGGACAGGCCTTTCCTCCGCACCAACAATAAAGAACATATCAGATAATTCCCAACTCTCAAGGAAATTTTCAAGTCCCCACTTTTCATAACCCGTGCGTGCATCTTCCAATTCATCTTCCCCATCCTCCTCCCCTTCTTGTTCAGCACAATCCACATGCTTCCAAAGGGTTATATGGTTCTGCGTCAATGGCAGGACATTGACATTCCGATACCCAACATGTTTATCCCAGCTACTGAGCCCAATATACTGAACACTACAATTGGGATTTGAATCCAGCCACTGGAAGACAATATTTTGAAAAGGGTATCTTCCTTTGCCAATACTAATCAACCCATCATAGATACTGATCCAATAGCTCTGAAAAGCCGAAGAACAACAAAGCCCGATGCCTGCTACATCAACCATAGTTTTTCCATCTACCTCAATTTTCAGCCGTCGATTCCTATGACTGCCCAGAATCACAGTATAGTGAGGACTATTATCTCTTTTATAATGATAATGTTGGCTTCCCACGTTCTCCCTAAAAACGACCGTGACATCGTTATGAGCAAAAGCTTCAAAAGCCACACAACCCCTCCCAGCTTCACGAAATCTCAAATCTTTGCCCCACGCACACTCAAAGGGTGCTACAGTAAGGAACTTTTTCTGTTTCTTCTCCATCATTTCTCCTCGTACAAAACCAGCCTTTTTTTTCACTCACTTGATACTTATAAAGGAAAACTAACCGAATTTCAAAAACATCACACACACTGAGAGAGACTCCACCCCCCGTTTTATCCAAAAAAAGATGGATGACGGATAATTTTCTTCATTTAGGCAAAAACACAAACACCTTCCATCCTAAACGACTGGTTCTAAAAATAGCTTGTGCCGTTGGGCAAACAAAACCCATCAAATTGAACAAATACAGAAAAAGACGACACGATTATTTATTCGTTTTGCTTGAAAAATATCAAATGAATCCACAATAAAGAGGAACTTCTTCATTCAAATCATCTGACACTTCAAATATAGCTGTCACCCAGAACTTGCTAGAACGAACCCACAAACAATTGATAAATCTCAATCAAGAAACTCGCTATCGATCCTACGCCACAATCTTATCCAAATACTGAAATACACGACAAAATTGAAAATATCCAACAGAAAAACTTCAGATTATGCCAAGAAAGGAAAAAAAAATAATAAAACCCAGAGAAAGGACAAACCCAGGTGATGGCCGACGGGTACGGACGAAAACTTCCAAATAAAAAATATCAGGATCGGAGCAAAACCCACCTCAAAAATTCATCGATATGAAATAAATTCTTGATGGGCATATTTCCACATTCATCGACCATCTCTGTCATCGAATCGAACACGAAAATGAGGACCAAGCCATGACCAGATATTGCGAACAATTGAAAGTAACTGTATATATTTAAAGAGGGAGAGATGTATAGATTTATTACATCCGAGATCCGACTAAGTAAATAAGGACTTGATTTGGCAAGTTTGAGATCGATATCCGGGTAGTACCAGCGAATCTAAAGCAGTCATAATAAACTCTTTTGACTATTGGTAACTGAAACGTGCCATGTATTGAAATGGTTTGTGACAGCTGGCATGCATTGAGATTAATTAGTGTGACACGTAAGACCTATATGACCTCATCTTTGTTTATATCCTTCCAGCTTTTTTTATCTGTCCTTGTCAGCAGCAACGAATGAATTAAATACTCCGTAAATCAAATTCATCCATTAAAATGAAATTCAGAACAGAAATGATATTGAGCCGGAAATTAGCACCGGAAATTAGCACCGGAAAGAGGTGGCAATGTTTGTTTATTAATTTTCAAAACATCAGCCCCAAGGTCCTCTGCAAACACTGTCTCATGTCAGGAAAAATTTAATGGCAATGTTTGTTTATTGATTTTCACCACAGCAGCCCCAATGTCCTCTGCAAACCCACAGTGTCACGGCAGAAAAATTTCAAAACCCATTTCAATATCATTTCTGCCAAACCAGAAACAAATGCCTCTAACTCTCTGCCTATAATTTAAGGAAAATAAAATTGTGCCCAGGGAAGAAATAAATAAAAAATAAAAATCTATCTTCTTTGAATCTATGACGGTTGTTTTTAAAATACCAAAGAATTACTATATATTTTGATCATATTTTTTAAAATCACATTATCTGAAAGTATGATATAACGTCACATAATTTAATTTATGTAACCCATAAATTTAGTCATGTATACATTATTTGAAATTTTTGGGTTGTTTGGGTTTTAATGGGTTATTTGATTCTTATCATTAACATGTGTATATGATTGGGATGATATGGTATTCTTAGAATGGGTTTTTTGTGTTCAAACTCACATCGATCTGTATTTATTTGGTTTTGAATGTCTTACATTGTGCGGGTGTTTTGTAGGTTTAGAGTCATGACTTTCTGTGTTTTTTTTTTTTTTCCCCTTTCCCCTGGTTGTCTGTGGATAGTTTCTTAAGTTCATGATGTGATTTTTGGTGTGTCATGACTCTCCGGACCTTTGTCACTAGATAAGCAATTAAAATAAACATTAAGGGTACTATGGAAAGTTCAATCACCTAGTTCATCCTCTGGACCTGCTTCAAAGCATTAAATTGTAGAAGAAGTCATGCTTATATACCAAGGACATCATTTCATGGTGCTGAGTATGTGACTTTCCCTTTAAAAGCATATTCACTTGTTTGGGTTTTAATGGGTAATTGGATTCTTATCCTGATTTCCCGATATCACAATTCAAATTTAAATAAATAAAAAAAAGGCAAAAGTCCAATCCGTATGTGTTATTATTCAAATATTAAGTTACCTAATCACTGTAAATCATGTAATAATATTTTAACTAAAATTAAGCTTAAATTAAGGAAATGGTGTTATAGACAATCTATTTTTATTAGTTGATTTCAAATTTGACCTGAATAGATCTATCAGTATAAGATCTTATCATTTGGACTTGCTGATAAAAAAAAAAAAAATCAATTGGAGGGACCTATTGATCATTTTCCCTTATAAGTATACTACATATCCATATCCATGGTAGATACAACAACAGACCTCGAAACTTAGAAAAGGCCACGAACCACCCCGGGGCCGAAAGTGATACATCCTATTGTTCATTAACCAGTACAACGTCACCTACCACTCAATAAACACAGAAATGATATTGAGCCGGAATTGGGGCTGCTGTGGTGTAAATCAATAAACAAACATTGCCATTAAATTTTTCCTGACATGAGACAGTGTTTGCAGAGGACCTTGGGGCTGATGTTTTGAAAATTAATAAACAAACATTGCCACCTCTTTCCGGTGCTAATTTCCGGCTCAATATCATTTCTGAATTCCGAATCTCTTCCATTCTCATATGAAACACTAAAATAAAGCTCAAATTTATTAGTTAAATTATTTAAAATATATTTTTATATATATAGGATATTTATGTTAATAATTCTAAATTTTGATAATATTAGGTAAACAATCCGATTCAAAGATAATTACGTAAATATTTTTTAGATCAAAATACCATTATATAAATAAAATAATAACTATTTTACCAATAAAACGGTCCATACTAAAAAAAAATTTGTTAACAATCCTCAATATTGTACTGAATTTTCAGTTTAATATATAATTTTCAATTCCAAAAAATGAACAGAATCTCCCAATTAAACAAAAGATCCCCAATTCCCAATTCCCAATTCCCAATTTGATTAAAGTAAAATGCAAATTTCACTACTTGCCAGAATTAGAATTTGAATCACAGAATATGTACTGAAATTTCTAGAACTTCTAACAAATTATCACATAATTATACAGTCCCCTCAAATATGGCAACTTAATTTAAGCAAACTGTAAGCAATATCTGTTCGACTGTTCAAAATATGGCAACTGTCTTCAAGCTATATTATTGACACAAGGAAATTTTCTATTCCAGCAGTGAAAGCTACAAACAAAACAAAGATATATCCAGAACACAAATTTATCATTCAAGACATAACAATAACCAAATTAGTTCAGATTATACTTTAAATTTATTTTCATTACACAAACTTGGAAAAAAAAATTCCCAGTATGTTCAGTAGAACATTAAATGTAAAATGTCTCAGCTAGAAAATCCGCCAAAATCCGAATATGTTCAAGGATTAGAAAAGTTTTTCCCTGGGGCAACTTATGTTGCTCAATTGCACCCCAAACCCCAATAATTGAATTCCCTTAAAGTTAGTCGCTGTATGATTATTGATTGATTCATCATTTGCCTCGTTTCTGCCCTGCTAAATGATGGCCTCTAAGAGAAAGTGACCAGGTTCAGATTTTGCAGCATAACCGAATTTTGATGTGCTATACTTCCGGTGCACACCAGTGAGTCTTCCAGTTCCCGCCTTCTGATGGAAAGTAACCATCAGCCTTGAGCATTCCCTATACAAATCCAAAGAAACAGACACCCATCAGTACAAATGTATCTGATGAACTGCATCACAGGTCAGGAAGTTTTGATGATGATAATCAGCAGAAATCACTTACAGTAGCTGTTCTTCGGAGTAGCTAGTATGCCACTCTATGGTCTTACTCCACTGCCTAGACCCACTGAGAGTACATTGTGCAGCGAAGATTGCTGCAGCGGCTAACAAAGATGGTGGAAACTTGAGCATTTCATACTCGACAAGGCAAAGCTCAATCATGAAGAACGACAGAAGCTCAAGCTGGTTCAATGTCACAAGGGAAAAGTTCTCATCAGAATCTACCGACTAAATCTACATGCAGTAACAGATTGATTCATAAAATATCCATACAAACCTTATTGTCAGATTGAGCAGCAGCTTTAAGAAACCTCCTCATAAACACATATGGAGTGGGAACCGATAAATTGAACTGTAAGGTATTGACCATTAATTTCTCCTGCAGGAATGAAAAATGAATCTTAAATTCTAATTCTAAGTTTTAATGAATGTAAACTTGTAAATCTCTACAACCCATTAGTTAACATAAAACCTACCATCTCAAGCACTTCTTTTCTAGTGTAAGCCTTGTCGGAAATCAAAATGAGATCCTCCACAACAGGAACAGAAACTTCTTCATATTTGCAGGCAAGAAGCATGGCTGTAACCCCAACTAGCTGTAATTTCTTCCTCACCACAGGATGGATTGCTAAGAATCTATCTATAAGATTGACAGTAAGATATAGCGTCTCATCCATGAGTTCGAACTTGTAATGTACCTATTAAATTGAATTGAATTGGTTAATGATTTCCATTGACCAAGATGAAATCCAATTTTGATCTCCTAACAATTCAAGCCATTAATATACAGCATTTTATGTACCTCAATCAACCAGTCAATGAGTATTCCTCTCATCCTCTCGTTAATGTCAAATTGCTGCGCCATATAGTCTGGCGAGACACAGCTAGAACACTGCATTGAGAAAAAAGAAAGTTCGATTCACTACATCAAGCTAAGGTTGCCAGTGTTTCCTACTTTATACTTAATGACAAAAATATCCCACCTAATTGACTGCCTAACCTTTCAAATAAGCAGAGATCTATGGCCATGGACAATCAAATTAGTACCATATAAGCGAACTGACAAATAATCAAAATTGTTCTACAATTTGTGCAGAAGCAAGTGATATATATATGGTCAATGTAACAATTTGTAAAGGAAATAGCGCTGTCAATCCTGAATAATGTGATACACATTGGATTTGAGTTCTTCAGTTGAAGCAGCATATAAATCCTGGATAATGTGATATTACTTATGGGGTCTGATAAGCAGCTAGCAGACATATAAATCATGGATAATGTATTATTATTACATTACCCTCCGTTTGGATCTAATAAAGCTCTTTACTTTCTGAGATCCAAACAGGGCATTCCCAAGTTTTTCAATTTGAAGGCAGGCATAGAGTATATAGAGTAAAGAACTAGATCACCTCTGCTTTCCTGTAATAGGCATATATATCATCAATATACTCAACAACTGCTAGTGAATCCTTCTTGTCACTGATATCTATATCCATAATTGGCTCTTCAACTATATCTTCCATTTCAACCTCCTCCTCCTGCTACAGGAAATTTAAACATCAATGGCGCTAAGACAAACAATAATTCAATAAACACCATTTTTTTTTTAAAAAAAGGGGTGTTTTTTGTTTTTTTGATGCTAAAAGACAAAAAGTGGATCTAAATACCATCCGATCTATTTCCTGTAGCATTGCTTCAGTGTGTTGAACAAACATCGGCACTGGGAAGTCGCTATTTGCCTTGTAGTCTTCTACATCTACGATGGTACACTCTTGTGATTCATTCGGAGTCGGGGCAAACTGGGTAGGTTTCTTATTTTCCTGTTAATATTAATCATCATCCCAACTTTATCATCAACCTATTATACTAGAATTATAGGAGAAATTCAAATCTTCTTCTTTTCCGTGTAAAAAATACCTCAAGTATAGATTGCTTCTTGTTGGCCAACTGGGCTGCAAACTTCCTGTATAAACAGCAAAAATCGAACAGATAAACCTAAATAAAAAGTAGAAATTTTGTCTGAAAATAAACGAGCATTTATTTTTTTCAAAAAGAAAAAAGAATAAAAAAAGAACAAAAGTTCAGTCACTGACCTAGTAATCGGTCGATGCACTGGAATGGCCTGGTTCTTATCACAGATTGCATTTTTTCTGAATTTGAGAAAAATAATTTAATTTAAGATCGGGATTAAGAGGGGAAATGGAAGACAAAGACCCTTTTTTCTGTAAAAATTTAGGAAAAGTAAAGCAAGTGAAGCGCTTAAATTTTAATTTTGCTTTAGATAGAACCCGGCTTAGTCATTCTTTTTTTCTTTTTTATTTTTAGGTAACAAATTTTCATTTTATTTTCTTTTCCTTCATTTTCTTAGCAACCAAACAGACAGTCAGGGATTAGGGTTTAAGAAATTACTCAGACAAGCCTCTTTTGTTAACTGCACAAGGGTAAAGAGGAGCTCCAATTATATTCCGATTAATGTTGCTCAATGCTCTTCGGTTCTGCCCAATCCCTACCTCCGCAAACTTCCCATCTCCGGCGTGTAAACTCCCTTTTGATACACAATGGAAAATTCCACTTCTTAAATTAGGGTTTTATAGCTAAATTTGAAATTCAAAACAAATTAATCATTTCTATGCGCCAACCCATGATTTAAAAAAAAAAAAAAAATTTCAAATCTGGGTTAAGTACCTTGAAGATTTGCGGGTCTGATCACACCCGCATTGTTCTCATCTGACCCAACCATTTTGTGATCTATATCTACAAAGAAGAAAAAGAATCCAATTACAGACGCATAATAATGCCGATACAAATATCAAAAACCCTAGACGAAGAAAGAAGAACAACACCACCCTTCGTTAAAAAAAAAAAAGTAAAATTGTAGGACACAAAAAATGAAAAAGAAACAATCAAAAACGAAGATCAACAAGCACAACCCAGATCATACAATGAAAAATAACCTATAAAAATCAAGAATCCCTCAAAGTTTCTATGTCGATTTCGATCTTTCAATGTGAAGAAGAAGAGAGAGACTACTCAGAGAACTCCATTCGAACCAGCAATGGAGTGATTGATCTCTCTCTCTCTCTCTCTCTCTCTCTCTCTCTCTATTTATCTTCTGGTTCTTTAGGTCTTGAGTGATGCCAAGAAAAGACTAAAATGGGTAAAAAGAAGGAACTGGATAAGCGAAATTGAGTCGTAAACAGCGGATATATGTCTGCAAATGCTCTGTTCATTTTTAAAACTAACGGCTAGTAAATTGTAGCCGTCAGATCTCTTTGATGAAAAGTCGCGTTCTTCTGTGTGTACTCTCAACGGTTACCTATTCCATGTGCTTTTCAAAAAAAATTCGAGTTTCGCAGGCCTTTAAGGGTAGGTTGTATTAAAAGCTAGGGTTCGTGGTGGTCTCGTATTAATTAATAGTTAAATACTTCTGGATACGTGACAGGATAGTCTCAATAAATATTCTAACATCTTTAGATGATCTGCCACGTTGCATGAATTTAATTTGTTAGAGGACATTAGTTTTAACGTGGCCTCCTGTGATTGGGCTTTCAGGATTTCTTAAATCACGGCCCAGCATTTGATTACTGCTTAATATTTAAAGCCTTTGTTTTTAAAGGTTGAATACTAGAATGTACGCTCTCAGCATTAGGGACCCCTAGGAGCTTCTTATTTAACACGTGGCAAACTTTCCATTTTTTGCAATTTTTTTTTTTTTTTTTTTATACAGCTCTTCACGGTTGATATGAAGAATTCATGATATTTTATGTTTGGCTTCCCATGATGGGATATTGACAATCATACATGGCACTGGCCCCACTTTCAAAATATGTACTCCCACCGTCCCGTAAAGTTAAGGGAAGATCTTTTGTCCCACTTATATGTACCATTTTTTTTTTCCTTCTCATATAAATTCGTCTTGAAAATCTCATATTTTAATAAATATTCATATTTTAAGATAGACTTTTATGAGAGGGGACAGGAAAGTGATACATAAAAGTGGAACATAACATCTCCGCTCCATAAAAATAGGCATCTTCCAAAAAATATGTATATTAAGAAAATTCATTAATGCATTTGATTTGTGATCTTTTTTACATTTTATTTCCAAAACTATCATTTTTTTCTAT
>JAESVK010000138.1:1383634-1419440 GCA_017140935.1 Hamamelis virginiana | reverse complement strand
AAAAAAAAAAAAAAAAAAAAAAAAAAAAAAACCCACACACACACTACATATCGGATGATCTGATTGTGTTTCCTCATAATAAACACACATGCGCACAGGATCATCTAATTATCTTTCTTGTCTAATTCCTCATCTGTTACTACCGTTGCATTATGTTGATCAATTCTTAGAGCTGATCATTCTTGCTTATTTACCTACTGTGTTGTTCTCTTTCAGGGAACTGGGTCAGACTGGTGGAGGAACAGGTACATAAGACATTTTTTGTAATTTATATTTGCTTGTTTGCCTTTCTGCAGCAGATAATGAGTTGCTTTTATTACTGTTCCACCCTGGGCCACCTAATTTTCCTTGTCAAAATTTTTGCGTAACACTTGTTATTCAATCCCTTTCATATGGCCAATATGTGTGTGTTCTTTTGAGCAAATGTCAGTATATGGTTTGGAATGACATTCAACCATTGGGAAAATGATGCTGATTTTCATTAGAATGTATTGTCTTCCCTTTTATATTATGGAATGACTAAAATTTCCTCTTTAAAACAATCTTACAGGTATTGTAGTAACAAAATTTCTTACCAGTTACATTCTCTTTCATTCACAGGGACCCCGAACAACATGGGCTTGGAGTCATTGATAAACATGTTTGGCCGACTTGGGGCTGGCGGCTTGACTGTTCCCAATGCGTCTACTGGTTTCAATTGTCCCACTAGTCATTTATTTTTCCTTAAAGACCCATCACTGATATTGACTTAGATTTTCCCATGTCTTTATCTTTTTTGTAGTGCCACCAGAACAACTGTATGCAACTCAGCTTTCACAGCTTCAGGAAATGGGTTTTTTTAACACCCAGGAAAATATTCGAGCACTGCAAGCCACTTCAGGAAATGTCCATGCTGCCGTGGAACGACTTTTGGGGAATCCTGGTCAGTAGATATTTGGTTTGCTCTTCTCAGGTGGACCTGTAATCTTTTGTTGTAGGCCATTCAAAATATTTGACAATATACCCCCCTCCCCTCCACTCTTTTTGATATATCTGACTGAACTCCTGTGATCTTTTGTAAATACAAATTTCATAATATTTGCATTTTGAGTTGTCTGCCAAATTTATAGGTGCACTTATTTGTACAAAGCCACTTTGCAATTGTACTTGGTGGATGATGCTCACATATGGCCTCCACAAACTTGTTTAGCACTCTGCAATGGGACCTTAAACTTAATGGATTAAAGTGAGAGTTTAAAGGAGCTGCTGAAATTTTAACAACATTTGCTTTTTGGATCCTTACTCATTTGGACTTGTGAGCTACACAATGGGTAAGCCTTACTCCTCTTAAACCCCCAACCATGATGAAGACAAGATTTGAACTCATGTATTCAACCACCTAAAGGCTTCTTACCAACAGCTTAGCTGACACTACTAGTTTTAACAATCTGTTCAAACAAATGAAGTTTGATCTACTTAAAAGGGATTCTATTAGCTATCCCCCAACACCACCAAAAAAAAAAAATTAAAAATTTTCTCCCTCACTTGATCCAATGTATAAGCATTTGGAATTAAAAATGGGCTTTTGATGGACTCTGGCCTCGTACGATATGGTTTGTATAATGTATGTGTGTGTATTGCTAATGAGATATCCGAATCTATAGTTTGATTAATTTTCAGATATGGGTAAAACTAGAAATATGTTATACAACCAGAAACTTTCACCCGAAATTAAAAACCATCGTGATGTGTCATGTTTTGAGTGGTGTGTGAAAAATATAAAATCTATTTGAAAGAATGACTAAACCACTTAAAGCATGACACATCACAGTGATTTTTAATTTCGGATTAAAGTTTATGGTTGTATATTTCGGATTAAAGTTTCTGGTTGTATAACATTTTTGGTAAAGCTATTGTCTTTCTTGCATTAATAAACGCTAAAAAAAAGTGAATCTGGTCCTACGAAGTTGAATTTGAGACATCGCATTTTTTGAAATGTAAGCACTAAGACCAATTTCCTTTTTAATGTTTTTTTTTTTTTTTTTTTAGACGTAGGGTGTTTTAGGTTTACTTAGGTTCAGATTAAGACTAGTTATTAGGGATTGATTAGATGATCTGTAAATTTCATCCATCCAATAGTTATATGCTTTATAAGTTGTGATTTTTGACTGCATGAGCTTCAACGACGGGATAGTAAGACCATTCTTTTTTCCACAAGATTGCTATTATAATTGGGTAAGGTCTCCTTACATCTTGTTTTACATCTATACTCTTGCACCTTATTTTCAAAACACCTAATATTTTGAGAAAGAAAGTGACACTTGGATAAGATAAATTTCTTATATACGTCATTTATGCCAAAAATCACAACGATCCAACGGCCAAAATTTAAGAAATCCTACTTTAAGAAACTGTGATGTTTCTAATTATAATAATTTTTTACGATAACATTTTTCAGAAATCAATCGTTAGATCGCTATGATTTTTGACATAAATGACATACACGATAAATGAATCTTATCCAACGATCGGTTTCTCAAAACATTTCACACATGCACATTGGTATTTTGAAAACGAAGTGTATAACATTTTCCACTATCCAACTTCACTTGGTTGTTTTTTGTTTTTTTGTTGATATGACGGTAAAAGATATCCTAAACCAGCTTTCGCGAATCAGACTAAATCTCCTCCTCACTTGGCTATTTCACAAACACGTGCATTTCACCTAATTTGGGATTAAACAAAAAAAAAAAAATACAATTTTACCTTTTAATTTTCGCTTATGTAAACATTGACCCATAAAACAGTCAATGAATTTAATGTACATTATTTCTTTATGCTCAACTGGTTTTTATTGATTGAATTTTTCATTATACAATGTTAGCAACATGTAATAAAATCCGGTAAAATTTAGTATTTTTTCTTCATTTATACTATTTACTATGAATTTTTCCTTGCATAAAGAAATAAATTTGTAAAAAATAATGCATAAATTGGAAAAGTGTGAATTTTTTTGTGGTGATAGATGGTGATCATCCCAAAATGTCCTCTAAATTTGTTTCATTCAATAACAGATTTGCCAATATTATTTTTCTATCAAAGAACCAATTATAAGAAAGGTGAAAATGCCACAATTCAAAATTGTAAGGGTCAAGGTGTTTAAAATAATTATTGCTGTCTAATGTGCAAAATGTGTATGACTTGAAGGAGAAAATAAATGTAATTTCTCCAAAAATAAATACAAAAAGAATTTACTTTTTACAATTGTGTAAATTTATTTATTTTTAAAAATACTACTTTGACTGCAAGATGTGTTATTTCATATCCAGGGTTACGGACCGCAAGGTGCAAGCCTTATTAGGGGTGCAGGATTTAATGTGGTGCGCGTAAGCTGACTCAGGATACCTATATAGCAAAAAAAAAAAGTGTTATTTCCTTATTGTTAAAATGAATCTAGTAGAACTTATATAGGATTGCAAACTCAAACAAATTATTGAGACTTAGTTTGAAAATGGTGTGATAAAAAGCTCATTCGTGTTTGTTCTTAAAATAAACAAGTCAATTTCGATTCTTATTTTTTAGTTCCTTAGTTTAAGTAAAGTATTACTCGACTTGATAAATTTATTAATATTTTAATTAATTAAACACTTCGATACCAGTTTGATAAATTGGCTTCTTTAAATTTATTCATAAAATTTTAAATGAAAGTTACTCAACTTGATAAAATGGTTCGTTTAATGTAAAAGGAATATTACTCGACTTGATGAATTCATTAATACTTTAAGCAATCGAACTATATTTTAAACTTACTAATTTATCAAATTAAGTTTTAAAAAAATATTATTCAACTTAGTAAACTCATACTCCATCTGTCCCATAAAAATAGGTCTCTTCCAAAAAATACGCATTTTAAGAAAATTTATTAATACATTAATTTGTGATCTTTTTTTACCTTTTATTTCCAAACCTGCACTTTTTCTATAATTGTATTTAGTGTTATGTCAAGGCATTATTGGAATAATAAAGGATAATATGGGAAAGTTAAAAGAAATATAATTTGACTTTTCAAAATGGACTATCATTTTAGGACATTAATAAAAAAGAAGGGTTTTATACCAATAGAACCTGGTATAAGATGTCTATACCAATAGGTCCCTAGGTTTTTGGTGATACATAACTCTTTAATTTTAGTGCATAAAAAGACACAATTGTCCATATGCGAATTTATTCCATATTTGGAGGTTACCAAATTAAATTTTGAATATCCATATCTAAATTCCTAAAATCTTGATCCTATTTCAATAATTTTGAATTTTCAAATTTTGATATTGCTATCCATGAAAGATTTTCGGATAGCAAAATCATTTAAAAAAAAAAATTAAACATATTTAGCTTTGATTATATATAAAAATTTACATAAATGAAAATATACAAAGAAGACCTATCTTTATAGGACGGAGAGAGTAAATATTTTAATAAATTAAATTGTTTTGAAATTGATTCAATAAAAACATTTATTAAAATTCATTAGTAAGATAAATAAATAAAGTTCAAATTATACTTTTGAACTTGTTAACTCACCGAGTCCAATTATTGCTTATTATAATTGTTTTAGGTTAATAATATAATAAAGATTGATTACAAAGCTATGGATTCAAATATTATGGTGCATCTTTTAAATAAATAAATAAATAAATAACTCAGAACTCGATTCCAATCATTTGCCGCGCTAAACGTACCCTTTGTGACCTCTATCTCAACTTTATGGCTTTATGTGAGGGGACTTCTTCACTACTTCGCTTCTCTTTTCAAAACACTCTCTCTCTCTCCTCGATCGATCGCAAACTAGCAGTGGCAGAAGGGTAATTCTTTTGTTTCTGCATCTTCTACTAATCTTTTCGTTTTTGATTTCTTCGAAATGATTTCTCTGTTCCCTTCCTGTAAATTTAACATTTACCCTCTGTCTATCGAGAAAACTGAGGAAAGGAAAAGAAAATTGAACCGTTACGGTTTCTGCTGTTTTCTCTTTTCAGAATAAAAAAATAAAAAAGATTTGAAAATCTTTATTAGCCTACTAATTGTGCATGCCTTAATCGAATTGATTATTTCGTTTTTCTTCCTAACCAAAACAACTCGAAACATAAGTTTCAATTCTTCTTTTCTTTTTTTCTTTTTTGGAACCTCTTCCCTCTAGTTTCTCAGCATCCAAACGGAGCGTTACTGTAGGACTTTACCATTTTTCAGTTGAATTTAATATGGCAGATTAGTATTTATTTCTTGTGGGGTTTACTTTTCTGGCATTACAAGGCCGAACCCACCAGGGGTAAGTGGCAGTTTATGACGCTGTGAGCTTGAATGGTTAATTTTTGGGAACTTGTATAATTTGTTCTATACGTTTGCAGAGGTAGTTTTGATTTGACCCATTTGGACCACAATTGATATTTTGTGCTAGTATGCCTGTTGTACATGGTTGATTATTTTCAAGTTTGGATCTTTATGGGGCATTTCTGCTTTAGGTCATATAAGTGAGATTTAGGGCTCCTTTGAAGAGCTACAAAACCATTTCTCAGTGTCTTATATTTTATCTATATATTCAATTTACATTTTAGATTCTTGAAGACGATTTTTTTTTTGGATAATCAGGAATAACACACAAAAAAAACACACACACATAAGCATCACCCAAAGATTACCTCTAAACGGATACCTAATCTTTAGAGGAGTGAAAGACGAATTTTGAATTGGCAGGACCTTAGACATCTTGATTTTGTCTCTTCTCTGTATTTCCACATCCCATTTCTGTCCCCTTTTCAGTTTTGCTGCCATAGTTTGAGGTTTTTTTTTTTTCTTTTTCTTTTTGTTTTTATGCTCTTTAATGTTTGTGTGGGTATTTCACTTATTAATATTCATGTTGTGCAGCATTAGGAAGAGAATATTTAAGTTTTTCATCTAGAAATCCTATGTTACATTATAAAAATAATGTGGTTGCATTGGCAGCACTGACCAGCATCAAAAGAATAGGTTTATATCTGATTGTATCCTGTTTCTGATATGGACCACCTTCTTACACACACTATGCATTCTCTGTCATTCACTTTAAGAAATGCCTTGATTCCAAGGAGATCTTTTTAGATTTGATCTTTATATATTGTATTTACACCTCTTCAGTCAAGTCCTTAAAAAATGATATTGAGTTTGATTTAGTTTGCTGGTTCCACAGATGATCAACTCTAAACTTGGCAAAAATGGACTGGGTAGCGGAGGGACTGGCTTGCCCACTTACCATAAGCAACCACCTGTAGCAATAAAAAAAATAGCTTTAAGAGAGGTGCAGAATGAGAACAGGAGCTTGATATGCAACCATCCAGAAAGTTCTTGTGTTTTAGAGGGAGGAGCCACTGCAGATGCTGTCAAGGTTTCTGGAACTAAGAGACTCGCACCTGAATGTCCTCTGAGCCCCCCTTGCCATCAGTTCTTGAGCAGTAATTGTGAAAATGAGCATTTCACACGTCCCTCTAAAAAAATTGAATCAGAACTCGGAATGAGAAAAATTCAGGACAACAGAGACAGAAAGGTTGATAGTTTTCAATCAAGACAATCGTGCCACATGCAACAGGAAATGCCCCAACAATCATTCCAGATGAGGGATCAGAATTTTTGTTGTGTTCCTGCATTTGCACCAATTCCTATGACCTCTCTGATGACCCTTTCCTCTGGCAGACCGTCAGTTCCCATTTCTCTTGGAAAGCCTAGTAATGGGTGGACAGCTGCTGAATCCAATCATCTTGAGGTTCCTCATTTGGTTGATTCTAAAGGGGCTGATGATCAGCAGAGGAAGGAGCGGTTCTTTCATCTGCAGCAGCTCCTGAAGCACCGTGATGAGTCTAATCAGAGTGAATACATCCAGAGTAAATCTTTGAATTCTAGTAGAGCTGCTTTGCAATATTATATGCTACACACCTCACTGTCTTTCATTTTGATAATAGTGAGCTAAATCTTTATTTTTTGTAATTTATTTAGTGCTTCTATGTTTGTCGCCTACTGAGCTTAGCAGACATGCTGTTGAGTTGGAGAAAAGATCAATCCAGCTAACAGTTGAGGAAGGTATAGACAACTACTACATCTCTTGCCAATTTCATTTTGAACAAAACTAGAACAAAACTAGAACAAATTTTCAATTGCAAAAATTTTCTAGGAAAGGGAAATACCCTTCAAACACATCTCTGCCTCTCTTTTTTGTCTTTATTATTTCTGAAATCTTTGGTTAAGCAGTGCTAAACATTGGTATTAAAATGCCAGTTGTATATCAAGTAGTAATGAAGGCTTCAATCAAACTCTGACATAAAATTCTAAACCCCCCCCCCCCCCCTTTTTTTTTTCCTGAAGGAAATTAATTGGTTTAAGTTTCTTGGAAAATTTTAGTCTTTCCTAATTGGAACTAATTCTTTAAAGTTTTTGAAGCTTTTGGAAATTCTGAAAATTACAAGAGTTAATTAAAATAATAGAATTTGAAGATGGGATATCAAGAAATTATAAAAGAAGCATTAACAGACACTTAGCCGAAGTCCATTACCCCTTTGCTTACCAAGGTTTCATGATATTTTGTAATATGATATATTATTTAAAATTTTCGTTTCCAAGTATATATTCTGAAATTCAATTTTGTAATGCAACGAAGAATCTGATGTAGGAATTTGAGCAGTGATTTCTGTATAGAGCTATCCTTAAATAATAATAATAATAATAATTATATGTCATATGTGAGGAAGATTTATTTCACTCCATCTTAGTGTTTGAACTTTGAAGATTATTGAAGCAATTGAAAATGTCTGTTTGAAATGGGGAAAAATGCATAGGATTAAGAAGTAATGCATCAGATAAAAGTTATAGGTTGCACTAAGGATTGATGTTGTTTGGGTTGAAGGTGCTGTAATGACAATAGATTATCATAGAAGGCAAAACTCACATTCTTGGAGAGGAACTATTTCAGTTAAACAAAGAAATGGGAATTCTCTTTTTAACTAGCAATCACTAATTAATGTGCTTCTCTCTCATGCCTGTTCATGACTTGATATTCTAGAATTTTTGGTGCAGTCCATCCCAAATTTGGTGGTTAAACTTTTATATAGTGGTGAATATAACCTGTGGAAAAATAGCTTGATGTGGGGATGGTAGCCCAAACTATGTGATTGAATAAATATTCTTCACTAAACATTATGTATTTCTTCTATTACAGGGAAAGAGATCCAACGGATGAAGGCGCTGAACATCTTGGGGAAATCTGCAGTGACAAATAATCCATTGCCGATATCTCAACAAGTCCAGTACAAGAAGTGAAAATCAATAAGGATAGTCTGTTTCAGCGATGACAAAGGTGAATAAGAGTCCCTTTATGTTCTTCATCCGAGAGAAGTTTGATAGTAATTGTTACGGCTGTAAACTTTTTTGAGCACCAATGATCCTTCAGCTAGTTTGGTAGCTCGGCGTTTATGATTATGAGTATGATGAGCTCTTGAGAAGCTAATTTCTCAACTCTTTCATTCATGAAGTGCTTTTCATATCTATCTAAAGATAACTTAAATGCTTTCAGATGGGAAAAAAAATGCTCTAATTTTATTTACTGTAACTTGTGCGGCACAAATCAAATTTTATGAAGATGTTTTTAACACTGTTTTTGCTTTAATTTACCCATTTATGTTTCCATACTTCTTATTTTCCCCTTGTGTGAAAAACTGAATGATACATATCTTTGTATAAGAATATGTAATGCACCATATATAACACCCTTGATGATCATGATCTTTTACTGTGACAGCATTTGGGGTTCTTCAATGTTATATCTCAAAGTATTTTTTTTTTAATTTTTTTTTTGAAATAATGCTTAACAGTCTGCATTTCAGAAACCAGTGGTCCGATTACTGTAATTTTTGACATGTCTTACATAAAAAGAATATTAAATTTTACGGTCAATTTTTCAAAATACCAATTTTATATTGTCTAAAAAGCCAAATTCTCGTGTAAGGAAGTCTTCACAGGAACAGGACGCAATTTTGACCTTTTTACTGTGACAGCATTTAGGTAGTGTTTAAATTCCTATAATTTCTGTTTCTCCACCACCAGGAATTAAATTTTGATGCAAAATTTCGAGGAAAAAATCCTGGTAGTTGTTGAAATTGTGTGACTGTATTGAATACACTGACCTGGGAAATGATCTTCCAAACAAATAGTCAACCATCTCATTAATCCTGATTGTTATATCTCTATTCCGGTACCAAACAGATCATTTGTCAGATTAAACAATAATTCTTATTCTAAATAACCACTTCAAAAATTCAACAGTAGAGAGGGCAAACTGGGGACATGTATCTCAACAGTCTTTCTATTCTAAGGTTCATCTTACATAAAGTTTGCTTAATATGATCTCTATAAAACCAATTCCATAACATATTTATAAAACTGATCGTTGGATTAGATAAAGTGTTTATGAATTTCATGTTCACAAGAAATCACATAAATCCAACGGTTGGTTTTTGAAAAAATCAATTAAAAAAAAATTGTGACTTTTTTTATTCTTTAAAATGTCATCATAATTTGCAAGTTAATATTTTCAGAAACCAATCGTTTGATTGCTGTGAATTTTTGCGAGCATTACATAAAGTTTGTTTAATATGATCTCTATAGAACCAATTCCAGAACATATTTATAAAATTGACCGTTGGATTAGATAAATTGTTTATGAATTTCATATTCACAAGAAATCACAGGGATCCAACGGTTGGTTTTTGAAAAAATCAATTGGAAAAATTTGTGACTTTTTTTATTTTTTAAAATATCAACATATTTTGCAAGTTGATATCTTCAGATACCAACCGTTTGATTGCTGTGATTTTTTGTAAACATGACATTTGGAAGCATTTTATCTAATCCAACAATCGGCTTTTGAAAATATTTTCTTCTGCAAAAATAAAGTTGCGTAAAGTGGAGCTTATAATAGAAGGAATGTATACCTCAAATTCCTATGCATCAAACTCACCATAAATTTACTAATTTAATTTAAAAAAAAAACCCTTAAAATTGTTCTTTTCTATGCAAGCCGTTGGGATAGGTTAATCACAGACATCATCTTTATCAATCATGCCTTGAATGATGAAACGGCAGGAAGCATTGGTGTCAACCTTGGCTTTTATTTGGATCTTTCGAAAGAAATTTAAAGAAAATGAGATCAATATATCACACCAATCGAAACATAAAATTATCCCAGGCACGAGTCACGAACATTTTTTTATTCATTGCAATAGGAAAAAATATCATTGGGAATTGATATAACATGGTACCCAACGGGGATGAAAGATCAATTAATATATTTTTATATACAGTCCCGGTCTACTCGGCATATGTTTACATATATTATGTAAGCATGAAATCCAAAAATAAATATAGTATGCTTATTTTGAAAAATTGATTGTTGGATCAATCAGATAATGTACTTATGAATGTCATGTATGCCAAAAATCACGGTGATCCAATATCAAAATTTCAAAATATAGCTATGAAAAACTATGACTGTTGAAAATTGCCACAATTTTTTTCATTAATATTTTCGAGAAACCGGCTGTTAGATTACAGTGATTTTTGGCAAATATGACATGCATAAGTATAATATTTAATCAATCGGTCAATTTTTCAAAAATATGTATCCCAAAATTATCTATGAACTTCAGGCTTATATAAGCTTTTATAAGTGTATGTTGACTGGATCATTTCTATTTTTATATAATATATTTTTATCAATTAACGTTGTTCCTTAGTTTTTGTATTTAATGCATTTTCTTTTTAAAAGAGTCAATTAATATATTTTTATATAAAATTATAAATTGTTTTATTTTTTTTTTAGAAATATTTTTAAATAAATTATTAAAATAGAATAAAATATTCATTTATTGTAGCCCCGGAAGGCTTGGCCTCTGTGGCTAAGCTCGCTCCCCATACGGCCCATTCAAATCTTATCAGCATCAGAAGCGTTCACACTCTCCCGTAAAATAACTCCAAAACAGTATTCTCTCTCCTTAACATATCTGGTGCTTTTTGTGGTGCGAGCACACATTTCGAGGGCTTTCTGCCTACGTGTCCTCATTGAAGTGGTCCATGTCATCCCTGCCCCAAGTGTGGTTGTGAATCAGCTGAAGCAAAACACCAAAACACAGGATAAGAACCCGGGGACGCATGACGTTCTCAATTTTTTTATTAATTTTCTCTCCACCTCAATCTCGTATTTGTCATCATATTATCGGTGGGCTCCATTTATAACCATTTTATACCTATAATATCGGCGGGGATTTCAATTTCTCATGACTTTTTGGGATAAATTGAATTCATTATATCGAGATATGATGAAGGATTTGCAGCACACCGTTTTCTTGACGTTTGAAAAATGTTATCGTTAATTTTTTTGAAATTTGCATTCGTGTACAAACACTTTCCTTTCATCGCAAATGGATATTTAATGAGCCCGTTTGGAAAAAGAAGCAGAAGAAAAGTAAAAACAGAAATAGAAGTCAGTTGTATTTGGATACTGTATTTTAAAGTACTTTAATACTGGAAGTACTTTTACGTTTGTTTGAATACCATATGAAGAAGTTGCTTATAATCATGAATTGATATAATTACCCTTAGCAATAAAATTAAAAATGATTTTATTTATAATTATAAATAAATATAATATAAATAATGTAAATATAGTTAATAATAAAATAATAAATAATATTTTATTTAAAATTTAAAATATTAATATAAAAGGTAAGTGTGAAGGTTTATAGATATTAATATAAAAGTGAGTTAAGGGTGAGACATGGAAGGAATAAATTTTGTTGGAATTAATTGTTAAAGGGCAAAATGGGTATTTCAATAATAAAATTCCTAAAAACAGATTTTTTGCATTTTTTGGTGGGGCCCAGTGATTCCCGAGTTTGCCAAACGGGACCTCCTTGTGCTTCTTTAACCCACAAGCAACTTTTGCTGCTTGTGATTCTTTATCCAAACAGCCACAATATGTGTTAATATGGATTATTTATACTATTTACTATAGATGGAGGGTAAAATAATTGTAATTATAATATAATTATTTTTTAAATTAATTTTATCTTTTTATCTACTACTCTGGCTGAGTCAGATTATTTCTAGGGGGTGTTAAAACATTAAAAATAAATATTCTATAATTTAATCATGAAAAACATATTAAACTAGATTTGAAATTAAATTTTTTCATGAAAAAAAAAAAAAAAAAAAAACTAAAGCCCTAAAAAAAGAAGAGAATGGTAGACAACCATAAAATGGATGGAGTGTAAAATGAAGTTTTAAAAAAATCCAAGTCATTTGAAAGGTCTTATATTCTCTTGAATAATGCTATTTTACTCACTTATTTTCATTCCACTATAGTTGATATATGATGTGTAGTTTATATAAATATATGTAATATTTTTATTATTTTTAAGATCATAAAAATGATTGGTCTACATGGGACGGATGTTTAAAAATGGATAAAATTGCATTCTGCCCTTTCCACTACCCATATTAATAAAAATAAATTGAATATTTTTATGAGTTGAATGGATGGATGATGATAGGGAGAAGTGTTCCAGTCAGCAAATGCTGATTTTAACTAAAGTCAGCAAAGAACACAAGCCCTTGGATTTCCATTCACTTAATGAATTATTCATCTCAAGATTCCAATCCAAGGGTTTGTGTTATTTGCTTACTTTAGCTTAAAGTCAGCAAATGCTCACTAGAACATTTTTCTGATGATAGGAGATTCAGTTAGTCTCTTGACAATTTACTCAACAGAAATGATGTATTGTACATAAATACATATTTAAAAATAGGTAAATAGTAGTTTTCAAACATTAGAAAAGACCCTTAAATTTCGACAAACTTTATAAAAAGAATTAATGCGTTTTATCTTGAAACTTTTTTGTAGGCAGGAAAAGCTGGTTCTATTCCAACCGTTCGACACGTGTTGTGACGACAAACCGGAGCTAGTCGGACCGCTCTCCAAAAACCACGGCGAGACGTTAAATTGGTGAGTATAATATAGAACATATCGGGATTAGAAGCCCCGTTTTAGTGAAGCAGCATGAGCCGCAGAGGTCGGACTCTTATATATTTATAGACCACATTTTAAGACAGAAGAAGCGTGATTGCCATAAACTTCTCTCTCTCTCTCTCTCTCTCTCGGGCTATGGATCCATACAAGGTACGGATTTTGATAGCTCCAATTCAAGTTTCTTATTGAATTGATTTGTTAGTAAATATAATATGTTCTTTTAATTCAATTTTTTACATTTCTTGGGCATTCATTTGATCTTTTTTTTACTGTTTGATTAATTTCTTTATGGTTTTTCTTCTTGAGCTTCAATTCATGCCCTAGATTTCTTTATGTTTAACCAATACCTGCTTTCAGCGTCTTTATGTTTCCTTTGGTTGTTGAGAAATCGGAACAAAATAGAAGAAAATGAAATTTAAAACATTTGTTTTTCTGTCATTTTTGTTCTCAATGGGAAAAAATAATTTTCTCAAGTAAGTCTTGTATGATTATTTTGATAAATTTAGTCGGTTTTTTTTTTTTTTTCAATTTATTGGGAACTAAACATGTAAGACTTTGGATTTCTTTCCTCTTATTTATTTAAATTTGTCAGCAGCCGAACATAGCCTTATTGATTTAGAGATTGATTTTTTAATGATGTTTTTTTTTTTGGGGCAATTTATTTACTTTGTTTTTCTGTACATTCATATTCGGTTTACTCATCTCTGTTTTTTAGTACTGTTGGATTAATCTCTCTCTCTCTCTCTCGTAATTCTATTCTTGCTGTTAATTTTTGTTCATTTATATGATGCAGTACCGCCCTTCAAGTGCTTACAATTCCCCCTTCTTCACAACAAATTCTGGTGCTCCTGTATGGAACAATAACTCATCATTAACTGTTGGACCTAGAGGTATTGATTTTCACTTCATTTAAAATAAAATTAAATAAATTTCCTTTCAGATTTTTGATTAGCAGGGTTTTTCAGACTTGTATGGTTGATAATGAGGATCATTAGCCAGTGAGTGTTACAAGTTTTACTCACTGTTTCTTTATTCAGTGGATTTCTCTTTCAAAGGTGTCTTTTCTGCATTTGAGTTTGTTTGCTGTGTCCTTGCAACTGTGTAGACCTCTTCAAATTGATTTTAAGTTTTCTTTGTGCTCTTGAAAGTTATCAAAATGAAACTATTTTATGTGTTTTGAAGCACTTCATCATCACCATCATATTATTGTTATATTATTTTTATCACTTTTGGTTAATATGGGTATTGAAATTTCTTTGATGGATATTCCTTTTCTCAGGAGATACAATGCTATCTTGAGATGATAAAGTTAAACATGGTTAAGTGTCTTGCAAATTAGCTTTGGACAAATGTAAAATTGACTTCTTTGTATGCTGTTAGCCATTGGTGTGCATAAAAACACAAACACGCGCGCGCGCGCGCGCACACACACACATATTGTTTTATGTCTATTACAGACATTTAGCATATCTAAGTGTAACTATGAACTGTAGCTAGAACACATTCATGTTATATTATCTAACTGGTATGGATTTGTTTGGTTTTTTTGGGATGTCATTGTATGCTGAATAGTGATACATGTAAACCAGGAATCCTTGTTCTTCATGAGGAACTTGGGAAGGTTTTTTCGTGAAACCAAATTAGTTTATTGTCTTCATATAATTTTGAAAGGTATAATGGTATTGTGTTCAAATAATCCATGCCATAAGAGGTGTTTAGTCGTACAGTTTTTTCTTAAGGAACGGATTGGCAACTTCATTATTTATGTTAAAAATCCATAATCGGTCAATAAATACTAAGAGTTAAAGAATTGGAATTGGTTCACTAGAAGTCATATCAACAGAATTCCATATCTGCACATTGATCTGGATTTGAAAAGCTCTGTCCGGATATTTGAACTTGGCTTTCACCTGACAGGTCCAATTCTTCTTGAGGATTATCATCTGGTGGAGAAAATTGCGAATTTTGATCGGGAGCGGATCCCAGAACGTGTTGTCCATGCCAGGGGAGCCAGTGCCAAGGGATTTTTTGAGGTCACCCATGATATTTCTCACCTTACATGTGCTGATTTCCTTCGAGCCCCTGGAGTCCAGACGCCAGTCATTGTCCGTTTCTCCACTGTTATCCATGAGCGTGGCAGCCCTGAAACCCTGAGGGATCCTCGTGGGTTTGCAGTGAAGTTTTATACCAGAGAGGTAAGAGTTTAACTGACACTTGCTTTCTGTTACCGAAGTATATTGGATGATGGCATTTGTGTCTGATGCTAGTGCCATCAAAGATGATCATTTTGCTGTTGATTTACACAACCTTACTTTTGCACTCTCCAATTATAGATTGCCATCTCAATAAATGTGTAGTGTTGACATATTTTCTACTGTAAAAGGTTAATCCTGTGCAAGTTGCAAAATTATTGTAATCTATGATATCAGAAGAGTTTCAAATTTCTGGGGAGCTGTGCAGAGCAGGGCTGCTTTAATGGCTACCAAATCAGCCTAAACATTGGGAACATAGTCTGTTTTTACCTTTTGGGGGCTTTGGGAGTTGGGGTCGAAGGTGGCTTTGCTGACAAAATACGAAGAGCACCCCATCATACCTAAACATATTATAATTTGGAATCTTTTATGACAACAAAAGTTGGTTTTGATTACAAAAAGGAGTTCCTTTTTTTATGCAGATGAGGCAGTCTGCAATATTTGGGTGCAGAAGCACGGTTTTTCTGCTTGTGTGCATTGTTTTTGTTTTCATGTAGGTGTCATGTGTACAAGTGCAGAATTCATTGTGCATGTGTTAAGGTCAACTAATGCTCTGATTATTTGAATTGTTTTTAACTACCATGTAAATTTCTCACATGTATTGCGCATGGGTGAACCCAGTTAGTGTGCAAGACATTTTGTCCGGGACTAATAGTTTATTGGTAAAAAATTGTTGCTTCTGCTTCTGCTGCTGCTGTTGTTTTACTCGAGTTGGTTTTACATTACTCTATAAAGTTTATACTGTTGTGAAATATAAGATATTATAACCCCTTATTTTCATTTCACAACACAATCTTTTTCTTGTTGACTCAGGGTAACTTCGATCTAGTGGGAAACAATTTCCCCGTCTTTTTTATCCGTGATGGAATGAAATTCCCAGACATGGTCCATTCTCTTAAACCCAATCCTAAGTCCCACATCCAAGAGAATTGGAGGATTGTTGACTTTTTCTCTCACCATCCAGAAAGCTTGCACATGTTCAGCTTCCTCTTCGATGATGTGGGTATTCCACAAGACTACAGGCACATGGATGGCTCTGGTGTTAACACCTTCACTCTAATCAACAAAGCTGGGAAAGCACACTATGTGAAATTTCACTGGAAACCCACTTGTGGGGTGAAGTGTTTGTTGGAGGAAGAGGCCATAAGGGTTGGAGGAGCTAATCACAGCCACGCCACCAAGGATCTGTATGACTCGATTGCAGCTGGCAACTATCCTGAGTGGAAGCTTTTCATTCAGATAATTGATCCTGATCATGAAGACAGATTTAACTTTGACCCACTTGATGTAACCAAGACCTGGCCCGAGGACATATTGCCCCTGCAGCCGGTTGGTCGCTTGGTCCTGAATAAGAACATCGATAACTTCTTTGCAGAAAATGAACAACTTGCATTTTGCCCTTCCATTATTGTTCCTGGTATCTATTATTCGGATGATAAACTGCTTCAAACCCGGATCTTCTCCTATTCTGATACTCAGAGGCATCGTCTTGGACCAAACTACCTGCAGCTCCCTGCTAATGCTCCCAAAAATGCTCATCACAATAATCACCATGAGGGTTTCATGAATTTCATGCATAGGGATGAGGAGGTATTCTCTTCTCTCTTTCTATTTCTTTATTTATTTGTTTTTAAGCCCGGGTAAACGGATGAATTTTACATCATTGAATCAATTGGCTTGGATTTCAACTAGAATGAAAATGCATGCCTTGAGATTTGGGTGCCTAACACGTATGAATGGTGTGATTTTATTCTTGTTTAATCTATTTGGGTTATTGTTTGATTTGATGCTTTTATGCCAATTTTTCAGGTCAATTACTTCCCTTCAAGGTTTGATCCTGTTCGTCATGCTGAGAGGTATCCTATTCCTCCTACTATCTGCACTGGACGGCGTGAGAAGGTCAGTTTCACTTATAAGCTTCTCTCTAGTGTTGAAATTGGATGAGATGTAGAATTGTACGGAGGAACCAACAATTGGTTGAAACCTGTTAAATTGTGTGAGCCCAATACATATGTTAATTTGGAATCCAGTTCAGCATATTTGGTTCCCTTGGTGGGCCATCTGACTCGAATATTATACTGCAGGCACCACTTTGTAAAGATTTTCTGGTATTTTGCCTTTAGGAGTAAAATAAGAAAAGTAGTTCCAAGATTTATTGAGTGGGTGACTCAATTGACTGATAGGGACATAGGATAGAATGTCAATTTGGGTTTTTTGGATCCACTGATCTAATGGATGGGTCAATAAATAAACATGAACAAGTGCAAATATATGATCATGGATTCATACTATATCTGTTGGTTAATGCAGTGCGTAATTGAGAAGGAGAACAACTTTAAGCAGCCGGGAGAGAGATACCGATCCTGGGCCCCAGACAGGTACCCATGGTTCCTCCACTGTTTTTAGAACAAATAAGCAAAATATTTTGGTATTATTTCCCTAAATTTGCATGGTTTATTCCAGGCAAGAGCGATTCATCTGCCGATGGGTTGATGCTTTATCTGACCCACGTGTCACCTATGAGCTCCGCAGCATCTGGGTATCTTACTGGTCTCAGGTCAGACTGGCTTTCCTTTCAATATCCTCAAATTATAGATATATAATCTTTATGTCAATGATCAATGAGCTTGTAATATTGCACTGACACAAATCTGTGTGGTGGAATGGTTGCAGGCTGACAAGTCTCTGGGTCAGAAGCTAGCATCTCGCCTCAACGTGAGGCCGAGCATTTGAAGGTGATTGATGCCTTACTGGATGTTTTGAGTCTCACAGAGAGTGAGCAGGAAAAAAGAGTAAATGTAGAGATGACATCAATCGTTTGGGAGCATAAACTCAAATGTTAATCCTTTAATTGCTGTGTTATATTACATACCGAAAAAACTTGCATAATCATGTTACTCTTTCACCTGATGATGTTTCGATATAATAATCTGTGGTTGTATGTGCAAGTTATATTGCTTTTCTCAATTTTATGTTTCTTGTTGGTAACCCTTCATATATTTTTTTCCTTAGCCATTTTGAACTTGGAAGTGAGGTTAAATTACAAATAATTTTGAAACTGGGTTTTTTATAACCCATCATTTTATTTTTTAGTTCTTTCACATTTAAAAGGAAGAACTGTACCCTAGGCCTCATCAACCTATGATGGCCTGCTCTGGTATAGGTGATGAGGTCATCGTGCATCCTCTAAGCAAAGCTAATTGAAGTACTCCCCAAAAGCAATGCTATTTCACCTACCAATTTTCATCATTTATTTATTTTTATTCACTTTTGTTAGCATTTGATGTATGATTTTATCAATAAAAGTAATATTTCTTTTTTCCAAGATTATAAAGACGATTGATCAAGCACGAGTAACATAAGTAGATGAAGTATCATTTTGTATAATTTTTTTAGAAATTATATAAAATGGTTGCTCTTAAGACTCATTGGAATTTGGAACATGTGCATTATCTGGGGATGGAGAAGTGGGACGGGGGAGAAGCGGATGAGAGCTTCCACATCATATTGCACAAACACAAGAACACGTCATGTTGCACAAACGCACCAACACACAAACACAAGTTTCTATTGCTCTCAAGTCTCTATTAAAATGTTTAGGAATGGCAATAGGATGCTCATATAAAAATAAAAACAGTAATATATGGTATATATCCCTAAAAATTATTTTAAATAAATCCATGGCTTTTATTTATCATTAAAAAGGAAATTTGCTTTTTTTTTTTTAAAAAAAAAAAGAGGGATTGAATCATCCGTCACATTATTTGAAAAATTCTACATGTCCCAAAAATATTATCTCAAAATTGTATTCCAAATGATGTGGCGGATGATTTGATACTATGTTAGCAAATATTATTGCTATATATCCCAAAAAATTGTCCCCAAAAAGTATCTCAAATGAATTATAACCATCCATTTATTATCAAGAGAAAATTTGCTAAAAAAAAAGGGTTGGATCACCCGGAACATCATTTGGGATACAATTTTGGAACAATTTATTTTTGTAACACAGCATTTTTCTTCAGCAAATTTTCTCATTAATAATAAATAAAAGGCTTGGATTAATTTGGGGTACTTTTTTGAAAGAATTTTTTGGAGTATATACACTGCTGAATACAAAAAGAAAAAGAAAAAGAAACAGAAGGGAGTAGAGTGGATTTGTTTTTGTTGTTCACTAATTTATTTCATTAATACAGACTTACACAATTCCTAGAGATTCTTACTGTTGCTTTGAAAAACAAAAGGTTAGCACGTTAGGGGCACCTCAATTTCTTTCTTTTTTTCATTAGTTTCTTTTATGTTTTCCAACTATTTTAGGCATGTAATTAAACAAACATGCAATGTCATTCTACTTATCCCATTTACCCCATTTTAATGGCAAAATTTCAGTATGTTTAAATAGTTTGAATGTATTAATTAAAATTGATTTAAAATTTTAGCTCAACGCTGTTAGATAAGAAAGAATTCGAGTTTTGATTTGTGTATGCGATTAAAACATATACTGTAATATTTTATGATTAAGTTTAGTGTATAAAAACTTACAAGAATCCTATTATGCAAGAGTTGGATATGACACATCCGTAAGTTTATATGACAAATCAAGCTATTTGAACCTCAGGGTGGGTAGTTTAATAGCTGAGCAAGTAGGGCTAAACGCATAGTCACTTGGTCTCGTGTTTGACTTCCACTAGCTGCTAATATTCGGAGCCATGAAATGTAAGGTACAAGCCTTATTTCGAAAGCCTTGTGCAGGACGTAGGATTTAGTCCGGTGTGCGCAAGCTGGCCCAGAATACTTGTATATCAAGAAAAAAAAAAACAAACTATTTGATCGGAGAACAGGTTTATTTTAAGTTGCACATAAAGCTCAAATTTTACTTTTGAACTTATTAACATATCGAATCAAGTTCAAGCATAATACTCCTCTATTTGATTTTAAATAATCAAACTAATCGAGTTGAGTTCAGGATTAGTCCGTTTAACTTTGCTTGTAAGATAAATAAATTAAATTAAATTAAATTTTATTTTTAGCTGGCCAAATTTGAATAGTCTATTATGCAAGTAACTGAAATTCATTTTGCTTTATTTATTTATTTATTAAATTGTTAAATTTCTTGAATCTCTATTCTTTTGACTTGGATGTAATATGTCCATAAAATTTGTTTCTAATGATATAAGGGCAATTTTTATGAATAATCCTAAGTTTCCAAAATATTACGCCTACAAACCCGATTCAAAACTAGTTACGCAAAGATTTTTTTAGGGCATAAATACCCTTCACTCTTATGAGTATTTACAATTTGACCATTGAAATGGTCAAAATTTTTGTACGGATGAATTAAAAAAAATCAAAAAGTCACAAATAATCAACACAATTCCCAATTTTGTGTATAATTCCCAATCCACAATATTACAAACTAGAATTACAAATAATCATTAATCTCCAATATTACTAAGAATACCCAATAGAGTAAACAATATTTGATTGATTTGATGTTCTTGGAAAGTGCAAACTGAATGAATGACATGTATGATGTTGACGTGACATAAAGTGGAATGGGTATTCTTAATAATATTTGTGATTATTAGATAAATTGGGGATCAGAGATTTTGTTTATTTTTGGGGATTATACATAAAATTGGGGATTCTGTACAAAAAATTCGGGAAGACATTGAATGACCCGCATTAAATAGTGACGTGACATAAAGTGGATTGGGGATTCTTAACAATATTGGTGATTATTAGATAAATTGGGGATTTGAGATTCTGTTTATTTTTGGGGATTATATATAAAATTCGGGATCCTATATAAAAATTCGAGGGACATTGAATGGCTAGCATTAAATGTTGACGTGACATAAAGTGGATTGAAGATTCTTAACAATATTTATGATTATTAGATAAATTGGGGATTGAAGATTTTATTTATTTTTGGGGATTATACATAAAATTGGTGATTCTATACAAATTGGTCAAACTTCAATTTTAAAAGTTAATTTGTCCAAAAAAATAGTAATAGGTATATATCCATAATATGTTTTGGATCCAGTTCGTAGACATAATATTTTGAAAACTTAGGATTATTCGTGAAAATTGCCCATGATATAATCATTGTCCAAATTCAGAAATTCTTGTCTGTTTTTCTCCATGTCACGTACCACGTCATTAAAGACACCTTTTAAGGGATGTTAATAATTTGTTTCAGTTAATTTTAATGAAGATTAAACAAAAAGGATCCTATTCCACGCCCTTTAAAGAGCGTGGCAACACCGCCGCGAGGCTTTTGCTTTGGTCTTTGGGTGAATCGATAGTTAAGCGGAGACAGCGTGGCACTAGAGAGCCGTATAGACGCATCCCTCCAAGCAGGCCAAGACGGCGAACCCACCGTCAAGTTCTATGCACTGGTCGGCTCACTCACAAAAACTCTCCTCCCCCATTTTCACTACTTTGAAGAAATCTTCATTCTCTGTAATACTCTGGCTCGCTCCTCTTATATCTATAGCTATCCCAAAAGTATCTCTCTCTCTCTATCTCATCTTTGTTTTCTCTCTCTACAGTTGGCTGTAAGTTGACCTTACACCGAGAATCCCAAAGGGCCCAAGACGGGTTGGTGGTCTAGTGGGGTCCGAGAATCTTCCCACAATAGGCTGAAATCATTTTTAGTTTTAAGTCGACAGAACTTAAGGCGGAGATTTCACACTGGAAAGGGTCTTAAAAGCTTTTTTTTTAATGAGATCATTCCGTGCTTGTTCTCCTGCATCTCAGACATAGTTTCAGAGATAATATATGGTTACAGCAAATAAAAAGAAAAGTACCCTTTTTGGGAATCTCCAAGAATCTTTACATAGTGAGTGACTTTCTTTCTTTCTGCTTTCTCTTTTCTTTTGTGTTTTGGGATGGGTTATAAAGTAGATTGAATTTTTTTAAGGGTGATTGGAATTTGTTTTATAAATTTACCAACGATTTGGATGTTTAGATTGTCGTCTCATTGTAAGAATAAATTCTTTTATAAAAGCTGAGAAAGGTACTGACCATATTTGAAGAATCTGCGGAAAGTGAGTTTTTAATTGTTCTTCTTTTCCTTTTCTTTTGTGATTTTGAATCGTGAGTTTAGTCTCACTTAGATGGATTTGGAGGGTTATCAAATGGGGTTTTAATTTAATCTGCGGAAAGAAGATTAATACCTCATTTGAGTACCCTTTTTATTTGTTTCAATCTTTGTTGCTGATTTCTTTTTCCTTGACTGGTCCTGGACACGTGTGAGAAAAAGAGTAATATGTCAATTCTTCTTTCTCTTAATTTTAAGCTTTTCCTTCTTTAGGGTCTCTGTGATATTTTATGGGGAATTTCTTCTCTGAATTGTAGTACTGCCCAAAGATTTTTTTTTTTTTTACAGTGTTTGGCAATTTGGACAGATTTGGATTTTGAAGACTTAAAGAAAGGGACTATTCCTGGAATAAGTTCTTTTTGATGGTATATCACATTATTAGATCATGTTCTGGAACATGACATTTCTGCAATTCAGATGGAATTAGGATATACTTAATGGGGTTTTGAAGAGAGATCATCATGGGAGATGGTGTTTTTTCACCCAGTAGTACCATGCTGGGCGGTCGGCCTGAATCTGATATCGATTTTGACTTCATGGATGAACTCTTGTTACAAGGGTGCTGGTTGGAGACAACAGATGGAGCTGAATTCTTGCAGCAAAGTCCTTCTAATTCTTGTGGTCTCTTTGAACCTTCATATTTATGGCCTACTTTAGAAGCTAACAATGGCAATTCTTGCATTTGTCCATCTCAAAACAACACTCAGGAAGAGAGGCAAAGATCAATTATCCCTGGGAATACAACCATTGATGAATCTCATGGCACTCAGTCTCTTAGCCAGAATACGATTGATGTTACTGGGTGTTCTAGTCAGTTGGAAAATGATTTAATTGGAGGTTCTGAGTTTGGCAGAAGATGGTGGATTGGACCCAGGGCAAATCCAGATCCTGCATCTTCTGTAATGGAGAGATTAAGTCAGGCACTGGGCTACATTAAAGATTCAACAAAAGAAAAGGATGTCCTTATTCAATTCTGGGTACCTGTAAATAAAGGAGGCAAACGTGTTCTAACAACTAATGGACAACCTTTCTTGTTTGATCCCAATTGCTCAAGGCTTGCGAGTTATAGAAACATCTCTGTTAATTATCAGTTTTCAGCAGAGAAGGATTCCGGGGAGACAGAGGGATTGCCTGGTCGGGTTTTCCTGGGCAAGGTTCCTGAGTGGACACCTGATGTTAGGCTCTTTAGAGGCGATGAGTTCTTGCGAGTTAATTATGCTCAATGGTATGATGTCCGTGGAACGCTTGCCCTACCAGTTTTTGAACGGGGCAGTCAGGTTTGCTTGGGTGTTATTGAGCTTGTGACAACTATTCAAAAGATCAAATATCGTCATGAGCTTGAAACCGTTTGTAAAGCACTTGAGGTTTGTTTTCTTTACGAATTCATGTAATTTCTTTATATTTATTTATAGGTATTTTATTGTTTTTGTTCCTCCCCTTTTTTAAGTTCAGCAAGCTCCACTTTGAAGAGCTTTTTTAATTACTTTGATTATGATTTGAGCATTGATAAGTGCCACTATGAAGATTGACCTCTTGTGATTCCATAATTTGAGCTCTACAATTTGCTGTCAAATTACTTTCCCTTTTGTAGAAGACTGGAAGTGCATTTGGGAACATTCCATCTTAAGACTGTCAACTTCTTGCCTAATTTGTCTATTTTTCATGAGGACTGGATATATATATATATATATATATATTTTCCTTTTTTATTTTTATTTTTTATCACCTCTCATGAGAACTTGACCAAGGTGATACAACCTTAGTGGCGATAATAATCACTAAGTGTGCTATGCTACTAAAAAGTTATTAATGATCCCCTTTGTGGATATATACTCGTTCTATATATAGAGAAAGAAATGGAGAATAATCTAAGGGTGTGTGGGGTCAAATGAGAATCCTCTCTGAAGTATGGTTCACAAGAAAGGACTTATGGTTTCAATTAATGTGATTTTGAATTTCCATCGATGTCTAAAGTCCAGTAAATTTTTTGCCCTAAACCAAAAGTTCGATCTTGGAACTTTTTTTGTATATCGGACGAGGAAATCAATTTTATAAATATTGGGTTTTTTTGCCTGATACTTCTGTCCTGTCATTTGAGAATGCTGCATTTTTTCTGTTGCTATTTATTTTTCAATTTTTATACAAAATAATTATCTTTAAATACATATGGTATACAAATTTTTTGATGATGTTTTCCAGAGAGAATATAGATATTCTCTTTTAAATATCTTTTTTAATTTTTTTTTGTTTCTATATATATATATATATAGATATATGTATGTATGTATTTCTACGATCCTATAATTATTTCATTATTTATTTTAGTTGCAATTTTTTCAGTTTCTTTTTCTCTCTTAAGACTAAGATTATGCTTTTGTTTCTTCAATAAAAGAGTTGCTTTAAGGGTTCCCCCCTCCCCCTCCCCCTAATATAGGTTTCAGTTTGCACTTTGCATGCACAAAGGGATCAGTCTGCTTAATTCCAAACAAATCGCTTATTCGGGAAATGCGAAAGTACTGTGAGAACTCGCATTTTCTTGAATTTCTGATCTGAGCTATCTTGTTTACTCGCAGGCTGTTGATCTTAGCAGTTCTGAAGTTTTGAGCGCTCAGAATGTAAAGGTAAGTGGATGATAGTCAAAAGAAAATCAATCTTTAAGAAGTTCACATATCCTTCTTAAGGTCATGGATATGATTCTTTTTTGTTAGGCACGCAACGAGTCTTACCAAGCTGCATTACCTGAGATTTTGGAGGTTTTGAAATCTGCTTGTGTTATGCATAGATTGCCCTTAGCTCAAACTTGGGTCCCATGCATGCAACAAGGTAAAGGTGGGTCCAGGCACTCTGATGAGAACTACGTTCATTGTGTTTCTACTGTGGATTCTGCTTGCTATGTAGCCGATCCCCATATCCGGGGTTTCCATGAGGCTTGCTCTGAGCACCACCTGCTAAAAGGTCAAGGTGTTGCTGGGAGTGCATTCACGACTAATCAGCCATGCTTCTCAACTGACATAACCTCCTTTAGCAGGACAGAATATCCTCTCTCTCACCATGCGAGGATGTTTGGGTTGCATGCTGCTGTTGCAATACGGTTCCGAAGTGTCCACACTGGTGCCACTGACTTTGTGTTAGAGTTCTTCTTACCTGTTGATTGCTGGGATCCTGAAGAACAAAAGAAGACACTCAGTTCATTGTCCATCATTATACAACAGGTTTGCCAAGGCTTACGGGTTGTAACAAACAAGGAGCTAGAGGAAGAATCTGTTTCTCCAGTTACTGAAGGGATAGTCCCTTCAGATGTTGGAACCAGTAGAATAGAAATGCCAAAGGTGGAACATACTCACTCTGAAAGGTATTCTCGAGAAGAGTCATCCGGAACTGCCTGTCTCACGCAGGTCCAACAGAGTGGTACTCTTTTTCCACTGTCCCAGAAGGAAAAACCAAGGGACGCGTTGGGGGCAAAATCCTCCAAATTTGGGCAACATCAACAAGATTCTAAGTTAAAAGGAGGAATTGTTGATTGTGGTGATTATTCTGCTTTTGGTGAGGGTAGCTTCTCAAGTGTGGTTAAAACAAGAGAGAAGACGCGTGCCAAGGTAGAGAGAACTATCACCTTGCCAGTTCTTCAGCATTATTTTGCTGGCAGCCTAAAAGATGCTGCAAAGAGTCTTGGCGGTAAGTGACATATTGCAATTAAGCTCAATTTTATTTGCTTTCTGTTTTACTTATGGCAAATGTTGAAGAACACACACACCTGTCCACAAAAATTTTAAGGGATTTGGGGGCCACCCACGGGTGATTAAATTTCCTCAGTTTTGGCTAATCTTCAAATATCGTTGTCACATAAGAAGCTTTTAGGAAGAAATCATATCCCACAGGTGTGTCTATCATTACTTGTTCTGATTACATTATAAAAATAATGAAACTCATAAATGTACAAAAACATCTGCATCTGTACTTTTCCTATGTGAATCATGTTTTACTTTCTACTTTCAAGCCTTTAACCTTTGTTATTATTATCATTGTAGTTACTTTTCGTTTTTTTTTTTCAGTTTGCCCCACAACTTTGAAAAGGATATGTAGGCATTACGGGATAAAACGTTGGCCTTCTCGGAAGATAAAGAAAGTTGGTCACTCCCTGGAGAAACTCCAGCGTGTGATTGACTCAGTACATGGTGCCTCTGGTGCATTTCAAATCGGTTCCTTTTATCCAAACTTCCCAGAACTGGCCTCGCCTAGTTTACTGGGAACAAGCCCATTTTCAACAGCAAAGGTGAGTAATCATCCAAAGCCATTAATGCGGCCTGAGGCCAGTACTGCATTAAAATCACCCTCCTCTTCATGCAGCCAGAGTTCTAGTTCAAGCCATTGTTCCTGTGGGACACAGCAACATCTTTCTGCATGCAGTATTGCTGGGGTTGGGGAAAACCCAGGCAATGGTGTGCTAAAGAGGGTCAGAAGTGGCACTGAGCTACAAGCCTCAAGTCAAGGACCAAAGCTCCTGCCAAGATCTCACAGCCATAAATCTCTTATTGAGAACACTAGTTTTGAGACTCTTCCAGCTTTACCAAAAAATAGCGACTGGATATCTCGAGAAGGCAGTGATAGGAGAATAAAAGTCACGTATGGACAAGAGAAAATTCGGTTCCGCATGCAACAGAATTGGGGATTGAATGATTTACTGCAAGAAATTGCAAAGCGATTTAATATAGAAGATATGAGTGAATTTCATCTCAAATACTTGGATGATGAATCTGAATGGATCTTATTAACATGTGACGCTGACTTGGAGGAGTGCATTGATGTATGGCGATCGTCCCAGAGCCACACGATTAAGCTGTCCCTTCAAGTTTCTCATCGTCATCTGGGAGGTTCTTTGGGTAGCAGCAGTCCTTTTTGATTATTATAGCAATGCTTTTTGCAAACTGTATCAATGAGGTTGCAGTGTACTCCTTCCCTGAGTTCAGGTCTAGTTGTTAAAAACTTGCCCTGTATATGGTAAGCAGCATTGTAAATAGAAGGATAGTTACATGGCCGAGGAGAATTAGGGGAAAAATCCCACTTCTCTGGATAATGATTGGGTGTTTTGTGCGCCCAATGTTCTGTTGGTCTAGCGAGAGGTTTCGGGTTTGAGCACATGGAGATGCATCGATACCCATTTGTTAATATTAAGGGGGTTGAGGGTGGTAGGGGTAGGTTTCTATGACCAAAAAGAAAGAAATGGATGATCTGTCCTCGTGAGATTAGAATGGTCTTCAAAATTTACTTTTTCTTGAACCTAACATTCCATTTTTTGTTTATTTATTATTTTTTGGCCTTTTTTGTTTTGGCTGCCTGGGTGCATTGGTGATCCTTATATTGTTGGTGTTTGGCAGCTGTGAAACTGAATGTTTGAATGCATCCTTTATATTTTTTAATGTAAGAGCTTGAGAAGGTATGATCTGTTTTCTACTTGATTTCTGCCTGTATGTGTGCATGGAGGCAACTCAGCCTTGAATTGCTTGGAAAATGTCCAAAATCAAAAACTGAAATGGAAGTAAAATTGCTTCTTTATGGTCCTTTTGGAGATGATGGATGTATATAGAAACTGTTTCCCTGGTTTAGTAAGAAATCTAGTAATGACTCAAATTGGTTTTTTGTCAATGATGGCTGAAAAGGACTTATTGATCCAACCCCATTTAAATTTCAAATGCCTGTTTCTTTTGTTCTTCTGTTATTGTTTGGCAGGAAAAGGAACAAGACAATGTTTGACTATATTGGTCTGTATAATCTTTTTTTTTTCTTCCCTTTTTGGAATAATATAGTAATACTTTACATATGCGATTCCAATGTGTCCTTGCGCCCATTATACAATCAATTGCAGTGCCAAAAAAAAAAAAAAAAAAAGCAAAAAAGAAAAGACCCATTCTGATGCACCAAAGCAGCTTCTTATAGCTGTGATGATGCAGAAGGCTGATCTTCTCTCTTCTCAATTAGCACGCATCTTGAAGGTGGGCCAAACATGCTCAATACAACCTGCAAACACAAAACACATGAAGTATTATTGATCCATCTTTTCTCCTTGGTGACTCAACTATGTAGAGAAGCTAACGCCTTCACTTCAGATGGGTAGGAAATTGTCCTGGGGGCCACTGGAATACTAAAAGCACACAAGTTTATGAAAAAGGGAATCATGATTTTAAATCCTAAAATAACATTAATTTTTCCCTTTAATGAGGGCAGAAATGGAAATACAAACATTTTAAATGATACGAGACACAAAATATTATCATTTCAAAAGTTGTGCAAAGAAAATGTAAGCCATGAACTTCCATTTGCTGCATAAATTTTCTTCATGAATTTGCAAAACATTTCTAGAACTGGCAAAAGAATGCAACATGTTTGTTGCCATCTTCATTTCAACTTGCACGTAAATCTTGATTTGTTACTAAACATGCTAGGATGGCCAAACAGAAAGATGGCCTGCCTACACTTTTTCTGTTGCAAAACAGTACTAATTGGTTTCTTAAAGACGGCCCACCCTCCATAGAAAGACAAATAGATAAAATATGACATAAGAAGGACATGTAATGAAGGAAGTTCAATTAACTTACAGGTAAAAATACGAGCCCGTGCAAGAAACCGAGAAGGACCAATGCCAGGTACATTTGGAAGTAGTATACCTGCAAAGCATAGGGCAGGATTTAGACAACTGGAGCATACAAGCAAAGCCTAATAATAAAAACTGAGTGTTGGATCAGAGACCACAAAAACTTCCGTCCTTGAAAAGCAAAGAACAATAACCCCAACTAGCTTTGTGAGTGTGATTCCACTGCAAAAGTACAATACAGATAAATTTGTTACTGAGACCATTCCAAGTTGACAGCAAAACTTAATAGTGATGGGTAAGCTGAGATAAAACTAATATTTGCAGCTGAGCCACAGAGGACTCAACTTGTGTTGGGCTTAAGATGGCAGTTATTTGGAAGGGTGTGTTCTGTAGAGGTAATGTTCTGAGGAAAATTTGTTTCTCAAGGTTAAAATTATTTTGAACCTCTCGTAGCATTGAACAGACAAGATAAAATAAGCAGTCAGCTAATAAAGAATGCATTCAGGCCATACAATTACAAACTGATATCATGTCTACAGTCTACCACTATAGATGCTCCAAGAAATTGTTACAGCCCATTTATAATAAAATTAAGAGGTGCAAAGGTCATAGAAATCATCAGGATATCAGCTAGCTTGCCAGATAAGAAAAAGAACCTGAAGACAGAAGCCCCCATCGTACCCAAAGCCTCCTTTGTGCGTTGGTCCCTATCTCCACCACTTACCTGTACAGGAAATACATAAGAAAATCCTAGTGGATGATGAAAAATGTAGAGTCAAACAGGGGAAAAAACAAAAGATTTGAAAGGAAAAAAGAATCACAAAGATAATCAATTCTAAATTTTTCTCACTTAGGAAAAGCATTAAAAATATTAAGTTGTTTATTTGCATACTCCTTTGTGAAAAGCTTTCAAGAACATTCTTAAAATTGTATCGACTGTCCAAAGGATCTTATTGCAATATTATTCTCTTCATACAATGATTCTACTAATAACGTCCATTATATGATGATCCCACCCATATATTGAAGTGGTGAGAAAAAAATCATCCTACCATCCTAGTCTTGGCATAGTTCATCCACAAATGAAAACCATTGCGTGGTGATTTGATCCTTTTGTGATGTGCATGGCAAGATTTTATTGACTCAGAGACAGACCTTTTTGGGGTGGGGGGAGTTCCATTCATTTTCAAGAAAAAAAGGGAATGGATTGGAACCAAGTTTATAATCGTACATTTGGATACAATTATTAAAAATCAATTTTTGATAATTTGATAAACAAGCCATTGGAAATGCTTCCCAAGACAAAAGTGAACATAGATTACTGAGATAAATTGGGAAACAGAGTAGTACTCACAGAGAAAGCATGTGTTATATGCACACAGAATTCAACAGCAATGCCTACTGCCATTACAAGGTTAACAACAGAAACTGCATTCAGTTGGATATTCAAAATCGCCATTACACCCTGCAGAATTTCATCTTGTAAGTGGAAATAAAAAGCAAATAGACATAAATTCAATTAATTAAATCAATAGAGTATGAGTAACATCATCACTTCAAATGATTGAAGTTCCATAGGTCATTGTCAAGGAAGAAAAAGTACCATGAGATCCACAACAATCATTGCCAGTACCAGTAAAATGATTGCTGAACTCCAAAAGCTAAATTCAAAAGAGCAAAGATGAAACAAAATTAGCCATACTTCATATGAAAAAAAGAAGAAACGCCATCTTTCAAAAATTTTACTTTCTCTGGGAAGCAAATATGTATAAATACACAAAGTTACCATTTAAACCAAAGGCTGAAAAAAGGAAAACCAACCTGCATGTGATGACTAAGCAAACAACAAATACTGCACCTGTTTAGGCATAAAAAGGATCCAGTCAATGCTTTTGAGAAGTGGACATAAACGCACATCACCACTAATAAATACAAAGCTGATTGGAAAAACCAAACTCAAATTCGGAAGAATGAAAATTTCTACAGTAGAACAGTTATGAATTAGTGTTTCCTCATGGACTCGGCCTTCAACCTGCCTCAGCCCCATGATGAACAGTGAGCCCCTGATATAGTTGAAATCTAGAAGTCAAACGACTAGCAATGGGCTTTGAGTGATTCTGGGCCACATGCTTGCTAGTTTCTAATTTCACGGGTCTGTGACTCCTTATCACTGAGACTATTATATTGTAACTCTAATCAGCATATCCACCTTGTGTCAAAAGGTTAATATCATGAACCACGAGACCACTTCCCTGATGTTAAGACACCAAATTGTGTACAGGAATACACAGAAATCCAAAAAAGTATATATGATATATGTTATAATGTGACCTGTAATTAACTTATGATAATATTAAAGTCATGACAGAAAGTGAGAGCACGCATGTCAACATTTAATTGTGAGAGTTTTCAAAATTACATACCAATAGCGATGGCAAGGTTGATCAATGCTGTCCTCCATATATCAAGATATTGCTCAAAAAACATATAAAATACTGAATATGGAAAGATCTGGATCTGCACCAGAAAAGAAGTGTCAGTGTTTTTTTTTTTTCTTTTTGTTTTGTGTGTGGGGTGGGGGAAGGACATCACAGTTTATAGATCCATGCACACTATTTCCATAGGATAGCCAACCCAACCCAACCCTTTTTGTTAACCCAAGACTTCCTACTACAAAATGAGGCATACTTTAAAAGCTTATGATATTCTTATTATTGAAAGTCTAGGAGAGTTTTACAATCATTACTGTCCTGCTTTCAATGACATGAAGAAAATAATTTTAGGAAGGGAAACAATTTTAGAGTCCGAACTAGTATTAGACAAAAGGGAGCACCATGTATCTTTGACCAAACGAGGGGATAAGACTTCTGAGCAAATTCTAACAGAGAAACTTTTGGTTCCAAATTTATTTTTAAGGGAAGTAGTAAAAGTAAAATGACATGGTCAACTGGTCAGAAGGTTTAAAATAGATACACCCTTCTTTAAAGGGTAAGAACCAAGAATTCTGAAAAGGTGCTAAATGATTAATAATTCTCAATGCGGCATTTGGTTAAATCCCTAAAAGCAAGTAACCAATTCCCATAAAACTGATTTACAGCAAATGGTGGACATCTTCTGAAGTTTAAATGGTGACTGATGCAAATATGAGACTCATTCCAATGTTTCCCCTGCTTTATAATGTAAGATGAGGGAGAAGTCATAAGAATCCAAAGAATCTGGTACCCATGAACTAAATTCTAATACTGAACGTTTAACACACTAACACCATGAAACAGATGGCATAGTAGTTGCCAACACCATTCTAAGTTGATCGTGATAATATTTGTGAAGGTCTTATTAGAGATACGATGTATTACTACTATTACCATAGCACATGCTTGTGGGTCTATGGATGTTTATCTTTTCTGTATAGAACAGCTGGAACATATATGTAAAAGCGCACATGCACTCACACAAAAATGAAAGAAAGGATACACATTCTACACATTTTTTTATATTCATGCCAACATCATCAAATTATCATTATAACATGGAAGCTGCAGCAAGAACAAGAAAATTCTGCACTAGCAGCATTGGAAGTTCACCTTCAAAGAATCAGAGACCCTTGAACTGAACTCTCTTGCAGCCCTCATTGAATTAACATAGTCATCCTGAAATAAATTACAGCTGGATCAAAAGTGGGACGATTATATTCCAAAGTAGGAAAGTCAAAAAATAACATTCTAGTTCTAATTATTCAAAGAAAATGTCATACTTGCTTGTTGAGGGGTGTATGATATGTACGGAACTCTGATGCTTGAATAACACCATTCTCATAGCCTGGTGACAGAATTAGGTAATTAATATCAAATTCAAGACACGAACTATGGCATTAACGATATCATTACAATATTTTACTTGAAAAACAGAGATTTGGTATATATCTTCTTCTTCTTTTTCTTCTTCTTCTTTTTAATCAAGATAGAATTGGCAGATATCATAGAAGAATAGACATGTACTTTTACAAACCTTTCAGATCCACACTGCTAGTGTAAGCCCCGTGGCCACCTTTCGCACAATCAGCAGAGGGTAGAGCATTGAGGAACCATGGAAGTTTCTCCCTAAATTGTGTTGTAGATGGACGACTGTTAAGCAAATCTGAGTGACGGAAGCACTGGACAACTCCAAAAATGTTAGTTTGTTAAAACCCTGAAACTTGAAGCTGAAAAACACAACTTCCTTTATAATTGACATTCAAAGATTTATCTTATGGAAGCAACCCGGCAGCAAATTCGCTCAAAGATTTCATTATAACATGTGAAGATTACCGTGGTACAATCTTTGCATACCCCACCCAAGCCACATGAACCTTGATCAGAAGAACAGCAAGGAGGCTGGGACAAAATATATTGCCTTAGTAAATTTAAGGGTATTGAATTTACCAATATACCACGAGATGAAAATAAGACCACGGTTAAATGTTCAAAAATTGATGGAAAAAGCATATTAATTACTGTCTCCATATGATTGAGCAAAGATGCATGATGTATTATACAAGAGAACAAATCATGTTACTTTAAAATTCAACCATGGATGCATACCATGCCACGTTGAACTAAAAAAGAATATAACCCAAGGTTCACAATTTCAATGACCAAAATTTTGAGTTACTCAGATTTCAAGCAATTGCCAACATTGAGAACTTTGCCCAAAACCATATTAAACTACCTGGACATGAGGCTAGTAGATCAGCAAACCAAGGAAACCGAATTTACCGAAAGACAATTTAACATAGTAAGTAAAGATCACATTATTTATTTTGAAAGGAACCTTCTTAGGCGGAACAGCATGTGCATGTTTCCAAGTTACGATACACTGCCTAACTGACGATACACTGCCTAACTGACCTGATCATCAGGGGGACAATAACTTCCATTTGTGAATTTTCGACAGCAACCAAAAGCTTCTGGAGATATCCAAACAAGAAAATCATCAAGCCATGATGCAGCTGGCTTAGCAATGTAGCTTGATTCTGGTATTAGGGATGCTCTTGCAATCTGCAGAAGCCAAAACATTCATATCAAGACATTCATATAACAGGAACTCAACTACGGGGACAACCTAGGATAAAGAGAAAAGGATAAATATCAGCATCATAGAGATATAAAACCTTCCATTGATCTTGCCATAAATAAAAGATTCACATTGATATAAAAGTGTGTTCCATATATTGCGTTGGGTGTGAAGGAAATAATTTTAAAAATATTTGTGACTCCCACAATTTCGTGGTCCGCACAAATCCTTCATTACTTCGAATGCAGATAATCCATCATTCATGCATCCACAATAAGGTTTGTCTCAGTACAGATACTTTTCAATGATGTCACCCTCCATTGTTTCTATAGACATGCTACTACATGCACATATTCAAATTTAAAAAGAGAAACAATGAATAAGAATATATATAGTTCAAATTACTCTTACCCAAAAAATTAAAGGATAAGATTTAAATTTCAGCAGCTATATTCAACACCCTGAAATGTACTACACCATTCATTTTACCATATGATTACAGGCTTACAGCAACAAATAATTCGGTGTTGATTTCTAGAAAAAACTGTAATCTTTGAAGGCATAACTCTAATGTACATATAAAACATTGAATTATAGAAGCACCAAGGACGTGGTTACTACCACTGGGTCTGAGACACTAAAAAAAAAAAGTTTTAATTATAGAAATTGACAAAATGAGAAAAGGACGCCAATAAGCAGCAAGGAATAAACTAGCTCAAACGAAATCTTCTTATGTCTACATCCTTGAAATGAAATTAGCTCTGTCATTGTACAGGCAGCCCTTATATATTGGTGGATCAAGTGATAATTTGCGTGCATCTAAAATTGAAAGCTATGTGAAGGGTTTCCAGAAAGTCAGAAACCAAGGCCTTACCTATTCTTCAAGAAAGAAAATGGACTTACCTCGTTTAAAAGAGAGTCTGAATCACATTGGCTGATGGAGCACAATTGGTTTGTATGTCCTGATTCTGAGCTGAGGAGGTAGAGCAACATCAGTATGAAGAATATAAAACTCCAACTAAATTTTATATGTTGAATTGAAGATAGAAACTTCAATAATGAGATCTTCTTTTCAAAACAACAATTGACCTTTTCGTACTTTCTAAGAAGTATGCAATAGGAAACTGATTATAGGTTTTCAAAAGATATCTTGGAGATATTCCCTTTATTGACCAATTGAAATGTTGACCTAGAAAGACATTTTATGTTGTTCCGTGCACATATTTCACCTCGATGGGAAATTAGAATATATCATTTATCATGAAACTATTATTGCATTCACATGCAAATGAGATCTATCCAAACCAATTGCCCATGCTAAGGGATTTGCAGAGGGCAAAGTACTGTTTTGAACAGCTTCCATTAGGCTAAGAAGTAGACAAGACAGTGGGATGTAGATATAAAATGCTAAAGGAGATACATATTATCATAATATGCCAGCAGGTATTATCACTACCTTATTTGTGGCTGCATGTCCGGACTATCAAATGCAGATTTGGCCAACCACATGATCCCAATTTAGGTGACATTAATTTCAATTAATGTCATTCACAACCATGGGCGGAACCTAGAGGAAGGCCCATGGCCCCCCTAACTTTTGAAATTCTTTCATATATTATGTATATTATATTATACATTGTATATGTTATACAAATATTCTAAAGATTGGCCCCCCTTGATTTAATGACAAGATTGAAGGAGAAAATTAGAATTAAAATTTTGAAAAA
>JAESVK010000138.1:1368855-1383624 GCA_017140935.1 Hamamelis virginiana | reverse complement strand
TCTCTCTCTCTCTCTCTCTCTCTCTCTCTCTCTCTCAATTCTGAGAACAACTAGACATCTATAAATGTATCAAACTCGAGGCAAAAGAAAAAATTAAGAGAACATTGTGATACCTATAATTATAGTTCTTCACAACAAAATATAGCGGTGGTCCAATTCTGAGATATTCTGAAACATTATTAAAATACCCCTGCAGGAAATAGAAATGTAAAACAATGAGAAAAATACATAACATACATGTTCTATAAAATAAAAAGGTGTAAGAAAATTAAACCTGAAGATATGAGTCTTGGGGAAGAACTATCTTTTGTTCCAAACCTGGTTCAATCCTTGTACATAGAGCCTATGAAGTTCAAAAACATGAGAATTTAACTTCAGATGCAAAATAAACAACATTCAGCGTCAATCAGAATTGCAAGAAGATAATAACAAATCAAAGCTACTCACAATGCTAGCCAACGCGAAAGCAACAAAGGCAGAAATGACAACTATTTTGACTCCCCAAAGATTGAGAATGGGTGCATGGACCTCCTAAAAATAGAAAATGAAGTCCATCTAATTTAGAAAGGAAGCCAACCAATAACCACAAAGATTGTTAGAAAAGAAATACAACAAATGTAAATCATTACAAACAAACTAATCAAATGGATGTTATAAGGACAAATATTATTGAACATAAATTTACAAAAATGTAGCAGGAACTTGTTTGCACAAGCAAATTAAAGTTCGAAACGTGTATGTCTAATGATTAATTTAAGCAGAAAAGGCACAAATTGTGGCTAACAATTTGTTTTTTCGTAGATGAGTGGAACTTGCGTTTGAAACTTCGAGACATGTTGATATGAACTCATTACTGGAGGAAGTCAGTGTAATTTTCCCTAATAACAGGCATGTTTAGACAAGAAACCAAAACATCACATAAAATAATTATGTTAATCAGTGACACAATTACGGTGGCCAAAGTCATGTACATGTCTGTATGTGATAGACAAATAGTTAATTCTTAGTTTTAATTATTAGGAGAGGAGTGTTTGAGTCCAGAAAAAGACAAACCGAAGTTTGTACTAGTAGTACATCCTTCAACAAACTTTACTAGATACACTAGCCAGCATCATATATACTCTACTCAAATAAGCCTCGTCCCAACTACTTGGTGTAGCTAGCAGCAGTTATGTTGTATTGAAATTCAATTGGTAATTTTGCTTCCCCCAACCCCACCAACCGAGAAAGGGAAAAAACAAAGAAAAGGAAATTCAATTGGTAACATGGGATGGCAATGCCTAGTCTGAGCCTGAATAGAATAGAGAGTTTAGATTGGTCTATAATGAACCTAAATAAAATTGGGGACTCAGGCTTCCAAACCTGCCAACCCCTCTTCAATCTACTTGTGCCAATTAACAAATAAATTAGTATTTAATGATTTAATTATGTAATAAATATTATTTAATTATTTTTTGGGTATTAATTTGTAATTTTAAAAATTAGATTTAGTTTTCTAAATAATTTACCAGGTCGGCAGGCAGACCCAAAACAGAGAGGGTCGGGTCTGGGTTTGCAACTTCTGGTTGAGCACTCATTGACCCAACCCAAACCTGCCCATTTGCCAGCCCTACTGGCAACCATTATTCTCAACATTCAAACCAATTTAATGCAACATGACAAATTAATAAACACATGAAGCTTCAAGATGCTCAAAATTGTCCCTATCCTAAGTTCCAACCAAGATCAATTCACTGGTAAAGAAACTAATATATCTAAAAAATCCTTATTCAAACTATATAATATGAAACAAGGTATTTTAATTATAGTGTCACACAATATTATAAACTACGCCCTAAGGCTTACACCTTTGCAAGGCACATACATGCCCTTGAACCACTGTGCAACTATCCAATGCTCTAAGGATATTGTTCGGTAAACCTAAACAAGAAGATACGTGGCAAATAAAATGTCGTTGGGGCATTAGGTTCACCTTCATAAAGATATCTATTACTATGAAAATTCCATATATATATATTAAAGAAAAAATTTATTTACCTTCATGTAACGAGTCAACAATCCAGGTTTTCTTCGACCAATGCCTATACTCCCATAACATGTACATTAATCAGAGTTCATTTTAAATTTTTTAAAAGAAATAAAAATCACCTTGCTGAAAAAATGAAAATATTTAGCACTGCAATTTAACTACATCAGGATATTGCATCAATTAAACATGGATGTTGAATTCTATACAAATACCTTTATCAGAGTCATCATATGATGAAGAAACTTTTACACATGGAAAACAATCAACCCTCTTATCCTCGGCTCTTAAAAAGTCAAAAACTATCAAGGCAACAAAGGCAGTAACTTGCAGAAGAAAGTCCAAAAGAACAGCCAGTGCTGCAAAAGAATGTGCAGATGGAGGTTAACCAGTAGCCTTAAAATTAAAGATAATAATAATAACCAAAAGTAAAATAAATTAATTAAGAATGAGAAAATTGTCTGACCTGCAAACATGGAGAACACTCGGCATGCTGGCATAGGAATAAAACTTCCAACTGCAAATGCTAAAACCTCAGATAGACTAGCAAGTGTTATGGATGGTCCGACTTCCACAAGCGCATTACTTACTCGTCCTTCTAGAGGCAACTCCAATGGTTGCCGCTTAACAGCATGTACCAGTATACACATGTTATCCACTCCCACCTAATACGAAACAGAAGATTTCAGAAAACTAAGGGTTTAATGGAAATTGGTGACCGAACTGTCCAGGAATGATTGTAGCAAACAGAGAAAATTTTCAAAAAGTGTTAAAAATCAATTGCACGGATATTGTATCAGTCATTCCAGAATGAGAAACACAAAATAGAAACATCTAAAATCAATACAAATATAATAAAAAAATAAAAAAATCATATGAGCATGGTATGTGCAGTGCAGGCATTAAATTTAAGAAAATATTGAGGTTTAAAAAATAGAGCTTATTACACACATCAAATTCATATGAACTTCTACATAATTACTAATATAAGGTTCATACAATATTAACAAAAAATACGAAATTCATCCACCCTCAAGATACATGGGATATTTCTTAACTTAATTTTTTTCGATAATGCTAATTCTTTTAGGTAAATAGGAAACACATGTCGATTGCAAACTCACAAAAATAGGAAAAACAGTCAAATACTTATAATAAGAACTAAAAGGTGCCTATTTGAAGCTCATGTGAATTTCAATTAGCTCATGATTATGTGTACAAGTGTATCGTAGGTTAATTGGAGAGTTGGGGACCATGGCCAAATTAAGGCAAGATTAGAACTCAATCCTAAAAGTAAACAGTGAACTATGAATATAATATGTAAGCACATTCCAAAAAGGAGGCCAGAATTCAACCATACCAATGATAAACAAAATATCAGTTTATTTCCATACCGCTATAACAAGATTGGACTTAGAATTGCTTGTATAGATAAAAAATAATATCAGGTGTCTCATGTGATGATTGAGAAATGTATGGAGGAAGAACTAATTAAGATACGCTATTCGTTATTTTGGTAGTACATAAAGCTCAAAACATGATTGATGCATATACTCCCAGTCTAGAACATAATTATAACAACACAGCAGTAGGAACATCACATAAAAGAATACTGAAGGATGGACTTACAGCTAGAACAAGAAAAGGAATGACTTCCACAATGATTAGTGTAGACTTTACTCCAATAGCACTGAAAAATCCTACTGATCCAAGAACAGAGAGCATGACAAGCATAACTCCTGAGAGGCCAAGCAATATCTGGATTCCAACCAATCATGTAATTTGCAGAATATTAAGGAAAATAATATAAATTTACAATGTAAGAAAACTAGCATTCTTAAATATTAAATGTGTTGCTTGAGGGAGTAAACGAAATGCAAATAAAGACACACACACACACACACACACACATATATATCATCAAAAAGAAAATGATATCTTGCAAAATGGATGCTGTAAAAATGGACCATTGGAAAAAGCAATGTATAAATAAGACCAATTAAATGGGATTCAATGGTATGTTAAACTAAGACCAACAATATGTTAAACTGTCCATCGAAATCTAAGTGCTCCCTCATTCTGGTGTCTAATTTCAAAAGGCCCATTCAAATTTGATGATGTTATCATCACACGTACTTCTTCACTCGAAAAACTAAAAGTCCTATTCTTTAATATAAAAGGATCAGGAAACAGATTACTTTAATGAAAGATGCTGCAATAATATAAATCCATTCCTCATTTGTTTTTTAAGATTTTAACAAGTGAACACAAAATTGGGCGTATTATTCAGCTTACTACTAACTCAACAAAGCTTATCATTCAGCCTATTTATTGAGTCCTGCCATAGAACTGGATTGAGAATGGAGAATAGAAGAGAAAAGATGGAGGAGAGCACAAGAGTTTTCCCAAACTAGTGTTGTCTCTATCTTTATAATTTGCCTATGAAAGTGAAAGTACAAAAATACACTCAATATAAATAACACATTACTCTTGACCACATCAAAACAGAATACAGAATCTATTAGGACAGAAGAAAGTTGGAATATGAATGAGATCATACCTTGGATGAAATGTAAATAGAAGATAAACGAGGGGTATCGCCCAAAGTCAGAGATATGTAAGCAAACATCACGAGATAGCTTATCTGAAATGAAACGAGGTAGCAAAAAATAGAAAGCAATGAGAAGAACTCCACTTGTTGGAATAAAATTACAAAGTTAAATATAATTGATGAAAAAAAGGCTCATTTACAGGATTGCATGATCAAGAGTTTCAGTAATTACAATTCACAAGAACAGAAATATTGTGAGTGTAATTTTTTGAAAAAGATGCAAAACATTAATCCTTCATCATCACCCTCCTCCTCCAGCAAAAGAAAGAAAAGAAGAAGAAGACTCACCAATATGGTTATGGCATCTGCAGTGCTTTCTCTTTTTAATTCTTCCTCAATGGAGCTTTCCGATGAGAAAGAAAGCGTGAGATTTTTAGATTGCACCATCGGCAATAGCTCGTCCTGTAACAATGAAGTTTATTATAGGAGAAAGGAGACGAAAAAAACTATTAATGCAAATGGACAATATGATATGTAATCGTATCAAACATTTATGAAAATTTCTCTCAATGTTAAATTCTTCTTCACAACACCATAAAATAACATTGCATAGAAGTCCTCTAAGTAAAAAAAGGCGTATAAAACTAGGGCAAATGCAAAAAAAATAAATCATCCTGGAAAATTAACATGTACAAAGTGCAAACCTTCACTAACTGAATGAAGGCCTTTTCCCAAGCTACCGCCTTTCCAGTTTTATTGCTTTCTTTATCAATTGCATTGTTTACAGGATAAGTTACTATAAATGCAGAAGCCTGTCACAGAAACATCATCACGGGGTTAACGTGTACTCCAACCAAATTTGCAACTTATAATACAACTCAACTCAACAAAACCCTAATCTCAAATACATGAGGTTGGCTCCTTGAATCTTTTTTCGCCATTCAACTCTATCAAGGGTCATAGCATCCGTTAGATCCTAGCACACTTGTTCTTTCTCATTACCTCTAACCATGTTTTTTTTAGCTTTCCTTTTTTCCTTCTAAGATCTTCGATTTGAATCAAGTCACCCTTTCGTACTGGTGCATTCCTAGGTCTTCATTGCACATGACCAAACCAACTTAATCGATTTTTCCTCCTCATGTCCTCAATTGAAGTCACTCCTATTTTCTTAAAAGTGCAATCATTTCTTATTTTATCTTTCCTTGTATTACCACTTAATCTTAATTAACTTAACATCCTCATTTTGGATATAGTTGTTTTCTAAACATGTTAATTGCCTAACAATTACTGCCATAAGCATAGTAAGTCTTATAACCGTCTTGTAAAATTTTCGCTTTAACTTGATAGATATTCTACGGTCACACAATACTCAAAGCAGATCCCCACTTCATCCACCTTACTTTAAATCTATCGGCAACATCCTCCCCAATCTCTCCACCTTTATGGATTATTAATCCAAGATATTGAAAATGGTCACTTTTAAATATCTCTTCCCCATCAATTAGCACTATCACCTCATTTCTATTCGTAGTTTCCTTGTTTGACTAATTTTACATTCCGTATATTTTGTTTGTCTTACTTAACCTAAAACCTTTAGATTCTAAAGTGTCTTTTCACAACTCTAACTTAAACTTAACCCCTACTCTATTTTCATCATCCAACACTATATAGATAGCAAGTTTGCAACTTTTAATGGATCAACGAAGTACCTCAGAATAATTGTTCCCAGAGAAACCCCCTAATGCAGTGCTTGGATCAAGTGGGGCTTTAAATGCACTCATACATGTGTCTGCAGATGTATAATGCTGAAAGAAGCAGGAAGTATATGAATGTCAATATAGAATCAGTTAGATGGGAAAAAAATATCACACCACTGAGTGAGAAAAGAGACTACAAAGAATAGACATGAGGCAGAAAGTAAAATTTTAGTTTCAAAACTTTTTCCTTGTACATACAGATTAATAAAGTAGGTAGAGAAAGAGAACTCTAAGCATACTTAAATGTTAGGCCTGTCAACAGATCAATGGGTATCTAAATCCCACATAGAAAAAGCAGATTTGGATTGAAACTTTCGTATACAATATCAGATAAATATTCAAATTATATAGTGTTCAAAGACCAACGAATCAAATTCAGATATAGCACTATCTAATCTAATATATATCAGATCTGATTATAATATTGATTATTTTCAATATTAACCTCTGGTTTTGATCAGATGCTTTAAAGACATCTTTTAAATTAACAGTGTTCAATAGGATTTTACTATGACGTATCACATCAAAGAGCCTGAATCCCAGATATACACTAGTGATATTACCTTAATGAGATGGATCCGATGCCTATATCCATCAGATATGAACATATATTCCATCAGATTTTGGTTGGAATTCAGATATCAGTTACTAGCAGTTGAATTGGAACCAAATATACTAGTATTTGATCCATTTACGTGGCTATTACATGCCACTTATACCAATCTCAATTATACAGAAAAGTTTCTTGCAGCATGCATCTTCTTGTCCCTACCCTGTTATTATGTATCAGATTCTCTGCTGATCATGCTCAATCCACATAAGCACATAGTAATATTGCATTTCATATTTATTGTAATTGTCTCTAGTAGTTAGTCTTGAAAATGAGAGGTCCAAACAGAAGATCAAATGCAAACAAAAGTTAATCAAAATGTGCAAGTTTACAACAAGAAGATTATAGAGATCCTCAAAATATACCTGGAAACAATACTCAGTATGTTCAACTCCCCCATAGTCATCATAATTCTTGGGATCCATTTTGAAATACTATCACATTAGGAAACAAAAAAGAAAAAGGAAAATGTAAATATCAAGGTTGTAAATCAATAGAAAATGTTGCTAAGTTGCAATAATTAGTTGTGCAGCAGAAGAGATACATATATATATATATATATATGTATATGACAAGGACATAAATATAGGTATCCTTGTTGGACAAGGTTTGAGGTAATAATCTTTTTCCGTACAAGTACAGTTTAACAAGATCTTAGCGCTGACCAAATTAATATAAAAGAAGGAAAAAACAAAGTTGGCCCATGCATTTAGGGGTATAGTTCAGTCCTTGGCAAAGAACTTCACACGATTTACTTAAAGTTGGCATAGATGCTTTCTGTAAATGAGGCAAACTTCTATAGAGCATGGCTCCCTTCACCAGTTTTAGGAATTTGTAAAAGGAGAGAGAACCAAAATTCTAATTATTTTATTTTATTTACACAAGTAGCTCCTATGATAGGATTTTGGTAAAGGTTTTAAGCCATATCTTCTATTTCGGTGCTCACTTCTGAAATAAGTTACAGGGGTAGATTATGAACATTGTAAACTTAATGGAACCTATGCATGATGAAGAAAGCATTCAAATAGACTTGAACAATGCAAGAACCATACCTGTAGAACACTTTGTGTGGCACAATCCTGGCCAAGTGGCTTCATGCAAATATCAGTCAGAGATACCATGGAGCCAGAATAATTTGCACGAAGTCCATCAACCTGTCAAAATTGAGGAAATTGGGTTTGCGGAAATCTATAGAATCTGATCTAAAAAACACTGGTTCAAATTATATTGATTTGGCAATGAAAAATGCTAAGTGGACCAAATTTTAGACCAAATTTTTTAAACCAAATGATGTGTCTGTAAGATATCTCCTCTACTTTTGTGAATTTTTGAAATGCACAGAAATCGAGACTATGTTATTCTGACACATCATTTGGTTTGAAAATTTTGGTCTAAGATTTGGTCCATCTAGCATTACTCTTTGGCAATACTGTGGAAGCAATAAGAGAAAATCTATTCAAAATCCTTCATATGTGACATACTTATATCCAATTTTGAATGTTAAAATTACTTCTAAAAAGTAAAGCAAGCACAATGAATACCCTCTTCTGTATTTCAAAAAGTAATTTGATATTGTCCTCTGTCACAATACTGGGTGATTTGCCATGCTTTTCATCTTGGATTGTTGCTAATATGAGCTGAAAAAGAAAAGGGAGGATGCCGTTAGTTTTTTGGAGAGTACTAATAAGATCACCTATTCAATAACATGAAAAAGAACAGTTGAAATAGATATAAGATATGTCATTGCAAACACTTGAGATTGAAGAAAGAGCTGCTCTCTTTGTGATTGAAAAAGATATTGATTCCAATAACCAAAAAAAGAGGAAAAGGGGAGTATAAAAGTACATTACTAAAGATAAGATGAATCCCACTCCCCATAAAAATCTCAGAAAGATAAGAAGGGGGGTCATGTGTGGAGAGACACAATCCCACTACCCATAAAATTCTGGGGAGGGTTTGGGGAAGAGATACAATGAAATAAGAAAATGAATGGAGGGGCCGTGGGTGTGTAGCACGTGTCCACACCCCTGGCCCCTATTAATATATAGCCTATTGACTTGGATCCATATCTTAACCAAATCAAATCTGCCTAGATCCAACTTTGATCTGATTATAATCGGATCTCGTAATTTGAATTCAAATCTGAACTGTAATATGTGCAATGTGTTTGGTGTTAAATTTATCATGTTAAAATTGGATAATAGTCATATCCTGATCCATACTGTTACCAGCTCTAGTTCATGTGGATCTCTATTTTATATTCATTATTCAATCAGAGGTTTTCTATTGACCCATGACAGAACCCCAGGAGTGCAGAGATTCAGAGTGATTCATTTCATCCTAGAGTTGAAGCATTTTCTTGGACCGTTTATGGAAGGCCTATATATGATCCTTGAGTTGGGTGTAATATTGTGAAATAAGTAAGAACAAAACCAACACATTTTAAACTCAAAGGTGAGTTGGAGGTTTTTCATCTTCGTTTGATGCAGTGGACAACCCATGGAATCAGGGAAGTAACAAATTAAGTCATTTCCTCACTTGTAAACATCTCAAACTTGGCTCATTAACAGCTCATCCAAGCATGCACTTAAAAAACAAGTTATAAAAACTACAATTGAACATTGTAAACGAAACAGACTCAAAACCTTTCAACTGATTTAGGCACAGAATGCATTCTAACATGGCATGCTTCCCTAACCATGTTCAAAAATAAAATAAAAAAGACACTTAAATAAAGTATAAATTCTAACTTTCAATGTATATAATAGTCGCTTCGGAATTAAGATTTCTGTCTCAAAGATTCATGTAATAAAATGCATATTTGATTTGATACTATGCAAAACTAATAAAAAACATTTCCAGGGCAGGTATGATCAATTGAATTATATTAATCTATTTCTTACATAACCATCAAATAAGACAAGTAAATTATAACAAGAAACTGGATAAGGTGACAGATAAATCAATTAAAAAAAAAATGAAAAAAAGAAAAGAAAAAGAGAGAGTATAAAGCAGAACCTGCTCAATTCTGTAAAATGGGGCTAGGTGGCTGTCAAAAAATTGTTTCTCCTCTGCTGCTCTACTCCCAGGCCCTACCCATAGCTGAAAAAGCACGCATTATAAGTTGAACACCATTTAGACAGAACCAGCATAATACAAACAGAATTGTGATCAACTACGGGTAAGTTTGAATGCTTAAAGTTTAGAAGCCTTGTCAAATGACCATAATCCTCTCTCTCTCTCTCTCTCTCTCTCACACACACACACACGCACGCACGCACGCACGCGCACACCAACCAAACCTTGTATTCTGTCACATGATCCTTTTCAGAAGTCCTGATTCCTATATGTGTATTGGTAACTCTTCAAACATTTCCAATCCTTTCAAAGGATAAGTTTTCAAGTTTTTGTTAGAAAAATTTCCGGTCATTTTCCATCAATATGGGCATCCGCATCAGAATTCCCAAGTTTGTAACTCAAAAACTTTCATCAAAAGTGGCACTAAAACCTTGTTCCAGTCCAGGGGATGAATCAGTTTGTTGAAAAGCATGTAATGTTTTAGCATTCAAGCTGTCAATCACCAGGGATAAGTGTCTTATGTACCATGGTCTCAAAGAGATAAATGTGCTTGTATAGCTAGAAGATTTGCTGCCAAATCAACAATGAACAATCTTGAAGACCATCTTTACAAAATCTAAGACCAATAATCACTGTTGAGGAATTCACAAACTATGAATTTTGTACTACCACTGTCAATTTAGTCATGTTTCAACAGAATGAAATCTGATCATTACCATTTCACGAATAGATAGTTTCCATTCTGACCTATAAGAAAACTAACAAAAGGGAGGCAATCCATTAAGTATTAAGCAGAATCAAACATCAAGATATCTCAAACAAGCACGGCTACAGAACAACATAAATTCCATGAGTTAATATTCTTGTTTGAGATAGAGTAATTAAAACCATATTTAATCAACATAAGAGCACAGAAACCCACAAACAACTTGATCACTTTAGCACAGTCAAGCATATTTGTCAACAATGGTTGCCCATTATCGGGAATTTACAAAATAGGCACCGGTAAGCTAAGTGAAAAGCTATATAATGCCCAATCATACCTTCTCAGGTCGTGTCTCCACCTCGAAACGAATTAGACCTAAACAGAGCAGAAGAACTATAGCCAATGATGAACACAACACAAGTGTTGGATTTCTTGCAACCCATGTTCCATATTTCCTGGACATAGATGTGTAACCCACAATGTCAAAAAACATTCTGCCTGAACTGATGTAAGCATTAATGGCATAAGCAATGACCTGTAAAAGTTTGACATGTATCCTTGTACGATTGAAAGTTGAACCCCATTTTTTATCTGGGGAACATCCTCAAGCATCTGATAATCAACAAATTCAGTAAAAAGAAACTTACAATGGTATTTGCTTACACTGAGAAATAACAGACAATTACACATTATTCCAAAAACAAAATGGAACATAAAGTGCATACTGTAGCCATCAAAATTTAACAGAGATATAAACTGCACAACAAAATTCCAAGAATAAGTCAACTAGTATGCACATCTGAGAAGAATCTAAGAATGCAACTTGGCACGTTGACATCAGATCAAAAATTCACAAGACACAAAGACCAACTAAGATTATAACAAAAAGATCAATGAGACACTAAGGAAAAAATCAAGCACTGGACAGCAAATATTACTAAAAATATTCATATTGCATTACATGTCCATTTAGTTTTTTTCCTTGATAACTGATGAAAATATTACTAAAAAGTAGACAGTGGAGAAGAGACTCAAGGCATGCCAAAAGCTTGTACTCCATTTTCAGCCAAAAACAGTCAACTCAACGATACCTCTAATAGCATGTGAGAAAATTCTTGACCACTTGATTAAAAATTCTAAATATCCAGTAAGAAGTTTAACACAAGGAATCTTAATATGAGAGACAAGAGTCACACAGGGCTAACTAGCATATCTGCTACAATAGGAGTTCACTTGGGTCTAAGACCTCTATATAAATGCAAGTTTATTGGGTATCAGGGCAACAAGGGCACAAGGAATTTCAATACCTTAGGGCTCTTCCCTAACCCTTTCTTTGCACAATGTCTCTTCAATGCCTACCAGGACCAGTGGCAAAACCCAATGGCCCTAATTTGGGCTTGGTGAGGGCCGGGTACTAAAACATGCTACCCCATCCATTCATTAGGGATATATTGAGGGTCTTGAATTGGAGGATAGAGCAAGGGCTAACCGAGGTAGTTCAGCAACCCAACCCATAATTGGGTCAGCCTATCTTCTACCTTGGTCACCAGGGGGGAACGAGGTTCATTTTGTCCCTTGGACACCGTATTCAATGTTAGGTCATTAAATAGGCCCATTCACGGACCTTGTAGCTATAAAAAAGGTCCAATTATGAGTGGGAAGAGGCTCCTATTGGCTTGATCATTCAACCAATAGAATTCCGCTACACTAGAGCCTTTATCTCTATATTAAGACCATTCGTGGTTCATTTACAAGGATTGGAATTCCTACGGTTGGATGCTCTGAGATTGATATTATTCTCTAATTCGAAAACTTCCAAGGACCAAGAGTATCCTCACTCTTTAGATCCTCTCTCTCTCTCTCTCTTACTGCCACACCTCAGAAATTCTCCTGGTTGCCTTGCTCTACCCTCTGTAACACCCTCTTTCCATCCCATCAACTCGAATGTCACTAATTCAGATAATTCGCCTCTCTCACTCTCACTAAAAGAACCCTACCTATCAACACCATCTATAAATTTTTTCAACCGGTCTCTTAATTAATGCCAACTGGCACTGAACAGAAGCACCAACAACTAAACAATAAAATTATCCTGTGAGTTCATAGAATAAAAATAGTCCTAGAGTTGGTAGCTGAAACATACTAAGAATATGGATGATCAAAACTGCCATCACAATTGAAGCACCTTGAAGTTCCTCTGAGTTCAGTTGAAAAGTAAGCAAAAATCAGGAACAATTACAGGAGTATAGATGGCGTGATGATCTAAGATTCCAAAAAAAAAAAAAAATCTAGATCATCTCGCTTGTTGGATTACTTTTCATTATATTCACTTGAAGTTCCTCCGAGTTCATACATGCAGTGACATTATAATTTTCAAAACAGTAACAGAAAAGGAGAAGGAGAAGAAGAAATCAATAAAAAATAGGGAAAAAAATATCAGTTGACCATGCTTTCTTTAAATACTCTTCTCAGTATGTGAAATGATCAGAATATCCTACTGTTTAACACATGCTAGATATATATACATACCCCAAAAGCCTGATAGCCCATAAAAATAATTATCTTCAATTTCTATGGTGAACAAATTTATTAGAGAAAATATTTGTTGGGAATAGGTAGAAAATTGGCATGCACCTGCATGGGGAGGTTCTCATCTTTTTGCCTGTCTACAGAATGGAGTTGGCTACCATCCATCATATTCAATAATTGTTTCATTCTGGAAGCTGGATTTCTTTTCCTTGTCCGGTGAAACAAACCCCATCCAAAAAACACCGAAACCAATACAATATACAGAACTGCTAAAGCAAATTCAATACATTTGGCCTGCAATCATCAAATGAAATCAGTAAAGGCTATACAACACCTGTAGTGAACTAGTGATACAATGTCAAACTTAAATGCACATTAATATGCCTGGCAAAAAAAATAAGTATCTTATAAAACAAAGTAAATCAATATACCAGCTAAAAGAAATTATTCTACATTGCATTATCTCTCACCTTCAGAGACCCAATTCTCACCGAGCAGGAACCCCCTCGGTGTAGGGAAGGCGGGGCTGAATTAGAGCAGACAGGAGCTGAAGGGCAATCCCCACAGGAACAGCCCAGTGAAGTGTCACTACAGGAATAAGTAGATACATTCATAGGTTTCATCCCAGATGATTCAGTAATACTTGACCGGAAATTAATGGCATATGGTGAACCTGGCACATTAAGGCCTGCTTGTCTACCAATAAAAGCAAACCACTCTGCCAAAAATAATAAAAACATAAGCACAAAAAGTTGAAGAAAAGCATGGACATTTACAAACCATATGAGACCACTCAATGCCATAAAGAACAACAGCATTTACCAATCATAATTCTCACACGAGAAACCTAAATGCATTAAATTCTCCGATCAAGATGACTACTTTTACTAAAAGTGGTCTAATAACAATCAATAACGAAGCAAGAAACTTCAGGATTCCTCAATAGCAAAAAGGCATCCACTAAACAACACCAGAACAAAGTTGTAAAAAAGATGGAAGGTTGATCACTATCTATTACTTGGTGTCCTTAGAGTCCTGGACCACGTATTCAAGTATACAACACGGTTGACATCTGGGTTCTCGTAGGCATTTTGGAGTTCACTACTCAATCAAAATAGAGTGCTTTTGAAAGTCATTGTAGAATTCCTTGGAGACCCACCTTACTATCTATCTTGTGCAAAGTTGAGAATGAAATCCAATAAAAATATGCTTAGCATCCTCAAAAATATCATAATGATGACTAAATAGGGATCCACTTCCAATGGATTCAAACCTTGAAAAGCTTTGAGGAATCAAAGCCTTCCAGAAAAAGTAGTGTTTCTAAAAACTGTATGGGCAAGCTATCAGTGTGCTACTCAGAGATGGACATGTACTTTCATATATATTCCATCTAGCAGCATGGATATCTAATCAGCTATAACAATGATTGTCCAGACTATGGTTTCTTCTCTTTTGAAGGCTATTTCCATTGGCCTGTGTTTCTAATCCTTACTTCATATAATTAAGAGAGCG
>JAESVK010000138.1:1356708-1368755 GCA_017140935.1 Hamamelis virginiana | reverse complement strand
GAGTATTATGCAGTAATTTCACAAGTATTATTTACCTTTAAAATTTTTAGCACCAGCACCAATAAATTCTATGGCTCGAGTATTCATAGTACCAAACTTTACATCCTTACAGGACTCATATAACCCTTCACCGAAAGCGTCGGTTATATAAAACTCAATCGCATCCACGGTCAAATTTTTTTTAACCTGAAAAAAAATAAAAATAAATAAATACATGCATGCGCACAGCAATAGGACAAAAGGGAAAGCAATGGGAATAAAATAAGACCAAATATGTCATACATGTCACGGTTTTATGTCTAAGCAGAATATGGCAGACCATAAGCTACCAATTGAGCTTCGACAAATTTCAGACACGCGGGTTCTTCCTTACAAACTACAAATGAATAAAAAGACTGAAAAAAGAAATACAGAACGGAGGTATGGGAATACAAAGAGCTCTTTTGAAGAGTTAAAAAAATAAGGTTTTTGTATAACATGTTTAAAACAACACCAGAAAGCATGGTAGGAATTCCAGACCTTGGAAACAGAAGTCACATTGATGAATAAACTCTGATTCGGAGAGCAAGAAAGCTCGCAGAACAGATTTAAAAAGTTCCTCAAGCATGCTGGACAGCCAACAAGAAAGGGAATTGCCTGCAAAGTAGTATATAAATTTGAGATTTATAAATGAAATTATTCTTTAAAAGGACTAGCAAGATAAAAGACCAAATAAAGAACTGAGCAGGACGAACAAATATATCCTTTAACACTTAAATGAAAATGGTAAAAATATCAACCATAGACACATTATCTACAACAGGAACAGAAAATAAAGAATAGGAAGAGAAAAATAAATAGGGGGAGCAATCCTCAACAACAAACACCAAAAACAATTGAATTTCGAGGTATGACACTAAAGTAGAGAACCATATACTTTTGTCATCCTTAACAATAAGATTTTAAAGAACCAGAGAAAATTACATAAAATATTGCAATTCAAACAAGAACAATTTTGCAGCTGGCCCACGAAAAGGATGATTTGGAAGCAGAAATCCAGTTAAAGATGTAGCAGTCTCTCATAATATTCTAATCATAACACGCGCCATGTAGAAGTTTCTCACAAACAAATATAAGATATTTTCATCCTTCATCCTCATCCCTTTACTGTGTTGCTCGTATCTGTGAATATGTGAGACCTAAATTGTTGGCCGAAATGGTACACTCATCAAATAAAATCTATACTTGCCTAACTACAATGAATTATTTTGCATCAAAGTGAACTATAATCAACCCAACTTCCAGTGTAGAACACAAACGGGAGCCTCCACTCCACTGCTTTACAGAAAGATTTGATCACTCTAGAGAAGCAAACATTAAGAAAAATATAAAATTAAAAAAAAAAAAAAAAATGAAGAAGCAAAGTTATGACCTGTTTACAAGTTATGACACTATCTAGATTATCAAATCATTTATTAAAAAAAAAATTAAATAAGCAAATATATATATATATATATATATATATATATAATTCCAGAAATTTAAAAGGCTGCCATTAAAATTGGTACATGTAAAAATTTCTTAGTGAACATATTGTTCAACTTAACTCAAGAAAGCCTTAATCCCAACTACCTGAGATCAGCCACAAAGGACAAACCATCATGAAGACATTATAACATTCTTTAAATCAAAATTATATGATCATTCCAAGTAGAAACTTTATTGACATGAAAGGCAATATACTGCATAGACAAATACAGGCTTGATCAACCTTACTCAATAAACAAAAAGTAGTTAAAAAACTTCACAAAGAATATCAATAATAGAATTCAATGAAAAGACTTACTTGCTGGACTTGTGTCCTCAATGTGTCAAATTGAGCCTCTGTACAACAAACATTGCCGGTAATTGTTGGACACAAACTTTGGATCTTTGATGAAAGCAGATCATCTGGCTGGGAAGCATTAAAAAAATGTAATTATCACATAATTACAATCTCAAAATTGTTTAGATGCCCTATTAGTACTAAAAGGGTATAGCTTTACAATTATGGAACCTAGAAACAAGACAGGCTTCTAACTATCCTGGACCAACATAATATTTTATTTTATAAACAGAAATCTGAGCAAAAGAAAAGAAAAGAAAAATGTCAGCATATGCAATCCATAAAGAATGCTGTATCCTGATATTAATACCCTCACTGCATATTGGTAGCTTGAGCATAAAAAAGTCGCTGGCCAATATACCTTCACAGATGGGGAACCATAAGGGCAGTTCAGTACTTTTCCATCACTACGTTTTCCGCAAATGTCATACATAACACAATATTCTTCAGAATGCTTCACCCTACAGAAGAAAGAATTAGAATTCCTCAGTTGATAGAAGATGTAGAAGAGTTAAATTTCTTTACCAAATATTGCAGAGATTGGCAATTAAAAATCATCATTATCAATGTGTTAACCAGAACTATTTTTAATCGGTAACAACACAAAAAAGAGAATTGAAATACCAAAACAAATAGAACAGTACACAATACGATAAACAACACATGTTTATACATTTGAATTTGACATCGATTGGCCAAGCATAAATTTCCTTTTTATTAGTGCAAACAACATTAGACAATCAAATAGCGAGAGCACTTGCACTAGGACAAAAAATCTATAATCTCAGGTATTATCGATTTGTAACTCCACAAGAGCTGCTGACAGGACATACAAAACCACATCACCCACACACCATTTACAAATATGGCATAAAATTATTGAGTGCATAAAACCAAGAGTCTGCAAACATACTAGAGCAGAATTCATAAGCATATGAACCGGATAACAATAAGCCCATAAACAGTAAATTTCAATTCCAGAAGCGAAAACATTTAAAACTAGCATATCCAAAATCAAAATTCTACAAATATGTTCGTGCATTCTCAGCCCAACAATAAATGATTCCACTCTTTTTTATGCAGGTTATGACTAATGATTACGTACAGGAAGAAGCCTTACCCAGATGTGGCATTAGACGTCAAAAGAAACCGTGTATAAGACCTCTCCGCGTTGACCATAGATAAAATAAATAAGACCTGCATGTATAAGTAAGAAAATTCAGTAAAATTTACTAAAGAGAGTATTTCGTTCCCTCAACTATATGTTAGATGCCTAACCTCTGTGGCATTACACATCAAGAACACACATAACATGCATATGAGGAGCAATGCATTTTTGTCCCCTATGTATTCAAATGAGACAATATAACAAATCTGACTACAAGAGATAGTAATTTATGCTCTGTTTGGCTGCTGAAAATTGCAGCTTAGCTGAGACAATTCTTGTATTTTGGTAATCAAAACAATAAGAAATATGGGTATCAAATTTTCTTTCCTTTCTTTTTCTATCATTTTCTCAGCAACCAAACCGAGCATAGAGATATTCTAGAATCTCCAACCCACATACAGTTTGGGAATTACATTACACCGAGCTTTTCCTTTAAATTAATTTTTTTTTTTATTTTAAATATCAATAGATCAAACTACCTTCAAACAAATTCAATTTGCTGAAAAACCACCCCAAAAAAAAATAAAAAATAAAAAAACGATGCCTTATCTTTCCCATTGCTTTAGTTCCCAAAGTAAAGAAAATCAAATCTAACTCAATCTTGTACAATTATACAGCTCAATTAAGTTTAATTTTTCACTTTTCTTCAGAACCAAACTACCAAAAAAAAAATGCAAAACATCACAATTCACTTTCACTTTCTTTTCTCACTACTCTTAGTAACCAAACATAACATAATTTAACTAATAAAAATAAAAAAATGAAAATGTGAATATACAAAGCTTATGATTCTTCAAGACTAGGTAGGCAAAATCACAGCACTAAGAAAATTAAAATAATAATAATAATACAAAAAACTTAACTTAAACAATTAAAAACAAAAGCAACCGATTCTTGCCTGAAAGAAAAAAGTCGCCATGAAAAACCCTAGACGAAGCCTCACTCTTCTGTCTGAGCACTTTGAGCGCTCCATTCCCACTGATGACGAGAGAGAGGGAGTAAATGAAGTGTGGAGTGTGAGCTGTTACGGTTTTTGAGTGAGAGAATGAAACTGTATTTATATAGAGCTTTTAATACTAGCTCAGCCGTTGGCGACTTCCCGGTTTTCGAGGGCAATTACATTAATGGACAAGATCATACGGATTTATTTTAGCGTATATTTACAAAAACAACCTTGCTTTCGGTTAGTTTGTCGGGCGAGGCCATTTTCGACAATTTGATCATGAAGCTCATGAGGGTAAATCCGTAAATGAATCTGAGGGTGTTTCCGTAGTTTCAGTTTCTTAATTTGGCGTTTAGCAGAGGATTAGTAGTGATAAAAATTGATTTCATTTCGTTAATGATGATATGATACGAAGAGAACTCAAAACGAAGTCGCTTTCTGTGATGAACAATAGTTCCACTGCCAGGAAAGGATTACTTTGGAAGTGCACAATCTTTCGCTTTAGTACGAAATTGCCCTACGCTGAACAGGTGTCGGCTTGAAATTGAATTGAGTTCGGTAATTGAAAAGGACGCATGTGGAGTGCTATTGTTATAGAGCCTCCCACCATGGAAAATGTGATAATTCAGTATGAAGGGGGTAAAATTCGACTAATACTTAGAGAGCAACACGTACTTGATCGGATGACTCGTAGCCAGATCGGCTTACGGGTTACGGGACTAGCTAACTAAGGATCGGGTTAAAAGTTAAAGAGGTGGTTTGAATCAGGGACCACTACACCCGAGGAGTTTATTTGATCATGGTATTGAGTGGTGGATCCTATAGATAGAGGGCAACCCATCTCGATACCCCGATCTCCTTCAAAGCAATGCGCACCGATTAAATATGCCTGACAGTGGCACAGTATATCAAATGTTTTGATGAATTTTTCATGATTATAAAGTACATCTAACACCAAACCTAGACATGGAAAAGATACGAAATAATTACCTAGGTAAGGCCATCCTTAAATGACCGATCAAACTGTTCACGCAAGTATTCAATGTGATTAGAAGTAAGGAAAACATATTAGGTGACTAAACCTATGAGGTGATCACCATCGTACAAATGTCAGACCACTCCAACGTCTACATAAGGGTTTAGCTCCGGAGGAGGAATGCACGTTCTCATACCCCTAATCTCATATATTATCTTCATATTAGCTCCAGTAACTACCTTGATCGTCGGAGTTTAATAGGTTGGCACCACACCACACCGGTGACCTTCATCCGAAGCATCATTCCAGTCAGATCTCCCCAGGTTCAATCCATTTTCCATGAACCGTATTTCGACATCATCACCATATACATAATTTTTGTTCATAGATTTCTCCCAGGCACAACAACAAATCTCTATAATTGGCATATAATATGTTTAACTATTTTTAAGTCGTAGACATCATTTGTAAATATGTGAAATGATCTAATCAGTTACGCCTGACTTAGATTTAAGTCAGTTAAGACTTAAGGCCGTTAGATCACCTCATGGAAGCTTTTTTAAGTGATGAGATGATCCAATGCTCATAAAAAAATTTGATAACCTGAACATAGGATTTAACTAATTTTAATTTTATCATTATTTAATAAGTTTATCAATAGTTCATTAAAAAATTAGATGGTTGTGAAACTCTAAGGTAAATAGACCTAATAAATAGGGTTACTGCAGTAAATTTAAAGTAGATTTCTTATCACCAACTAATTGGGGAGCAAAAATTAGGTCGTTCTGAAACTCTAAAATGGGTAAAGCTAATAAATAGGATTATTGAAGTAAGTCAGTGAATTTTTTTATCATCAACTAAGAGCATTTCCAATGGAGAACTCCTATTTCAATATTTAGGAGTGTTACGGTACCAAAATTGGATATTCTTTTATATTTGGCAATATTATTGTACTTTAATAGGGAGCTCTCATATTTGACATCATTGTACTCTAATAAATTTTAAATTAGAGAAAAATATGATGCGAACTATTTGAGAAGAGATGGCTATTGCCAACAAAATTTCCAAATATGAGAGATATTGATGTCTCTACCAAATTTGTGAGCCATGAATGGCAATCCATTAATGTCTTTTTTGTTTTTTTGCCATGACTCTCTAATAGACTTTAAATTAAAGAAAAATATGATACAAACTATTTGAGAAGAGATGGCTATTGCCAAAAATATTCCACATACAAGAGACATTAATGTCTCTACCAAATTTATGAGTCATGAATGGCAACCCATTAGAGTGTCTTTTTTTGTTTTTCATCATGACTCTCGAATTTGATAATGACAGCAACTCCAAATGGGAGTCCATTGGAGATGAATGAACCATACTCTAAACACTACTTAGCTGCATTTGTCAACAAAAATTATAACATTGTATATTATCATCTACAATAAAATTCCTTTGCTGTGTGGGATACACCTCTTCTTGGTTTATATATATATATATATATATATGAAAACCCTTCAACCATAAAAAAACAAAAACAAAAACAAAATATATTAAGCAAAAGGGGTTTCCTTATATAGGCAAACTTCATCCAAATAGGTTGATGAGACACTCTTTAAGAAAACCCTTGAGAAGTCAAAGTTGGAGAGAAATAATCAAAGCATAATGATATGGCATGGCAAGTGGATTGATCATATTGGCTGTCTTTTCTTTTGGTCAATTCTTCACACATCAAACAATCCCATATCCTCCAACACAGGTTACTCTTTTTTGTTAATGCTCCCACTGCCTACAATTTTCATACCAACTACTCCATTTTTCACACCCACTTCTTTGAGTGTTACTAGAACACAAAATTAAGAAGATTTTCCACTATGGTTAGTGGGATATACTAATACCAACCGACACCTAATGGTGAATATTCCTAGATTAACCCAAAGATGAGTATTTTAGTAGTTGAACAAGCAGAATTAAGGGCGTACTAAGTCTCTTCGTCACGGGTTCGACTTCCACTAACTATTAATATCTGGGGCCACGGACCGTAAGGTGCAAGCCTTGTTTCGAAAGTCTTGTTCGGAATGTAAAATTTAGTCTGATACATACAAGCTGATTTATTATACTTGAATAGCAAAAAAAAATATATTCCTAAATTATTGGTTAACACGTTTGAACAACTAAATTTGAGGCATATAAAATAGCTAGTAATTATACAACAAAGAGGATGTAGGATTTGTATAAATTGATGGCATGGTGATCAATTTTTGAACGTAATTTCCAAACATGGGAAAGGGCATTTAGGTAATACGAGCTTTAAAAAACAAGGACATGGGTTTGATTAATTAAGCAGAATAGTAAATTACAGGTGAAGAAGAAGTTGAGTGGGATTAATGATGGTGGGTGTGATGGTAGGGGCCCACTGGACTCATTGGGAGAGATTCTAGATGTGGGACCAAAACGACACCACTTCCCCTCCCTCCGCGCTCTCTCTCTCTCTCTCTCTCTCTCGTATCAGCAGCGATGGAATAACGAGCGAACAGCATCACAAGGTTTTTTAGTTTTTTTAACAACACACCCGCGGGGCGGCTTTTGAGTTTTGACCCATACATCGTCATCATTGCCACTCATCTTACGTTATCATCACTCTCGGCGCCACGCCTCGATCATGCAGATTGCACACGCTATACAGAGTGACGAACATACAAACATGGCCGATGCAGAAAAAGAACTTTCTCTCTCCTCTCTCTCTCTCCTCTCACTCACGCTTTCCTACAGTCTTCGAAAGTCAAAAGAAAGTGTCGTGTGACAGGTGGATTTTTGCACGCATTATTCGTTTTAGCCTAATTTGGCTGTCATGCGGGTATTGGTGTTTTTTTGAGCGCCGATCGGGTAATCTCGAGTTCACATAAAAAAGATACGAGTTGCTTTTCTATTTTTGATGACATCGACTGCCCGACTAACATATCATGATTTCATGATATTCATTTTTTTATTTATTTGATATACAGGTATTCTGGATCAGCTTGCATGTACCAGACTAAATTTTACACATTAAATAAAATTTACGAAACAAGACTTATGTCTTGCGGTCTATAGTCCCGAATATTAACAGCTAGTGGGAATCAAACACGAAACTAAGGAATTTAGTACGCATTTAGCCTTAATTGCTCTGCCACTAAACTACCCACTCTGGATTAATATTAATTTTTAGTCATTCACAATTGCATATAGTAATTTTGTTTGGGACAAAGCCTTTAACCAGAATGGAGAAATTTACTTAAAACAGGGATACATGCTACTAAATTATGAAGTCTAAGTCTTTAATTGTCCAATTAACTAGTACTGTTAAAATAGACATTTTCAAAATAATTAAAATAAAAAAGATATAGTTTTAATTATTAAAAGTAAAAGGGAGGTGAGTATAATAGTCATATAATAGCAAATTGGTGGGATTTGACATTCTTAGGCCCATTTGAAAATTATGAAAACAGAATTAGGCTAAGTTTACTTTCTTATCAATGTTTGATTCTTCTACTATTTGATTTTTAAGTAAATAGACTTATAATTATTTTTAAAAAATATATATATTTATATCTTATTTTATGTATAAGATAATGAATAAATTTATTAAAAAATGAACTTATCGGACAATAATTTTAAAACATTAGGTTAATTAGAATCATCTTCAATTGAATATGTTTTTGTGTTTGCTAAATAATCCCATGTAATTTGAGTGGAGATCTTTTATCCACTTGTATGTACCACTTTCCTGTCCACTCTCATAAAAGTTCACTTTGAAAATTCTACATTTTAATAAATATTCATATTTAAATTTTTAAAGTGGACTTTTATGAGAGGGGACAGAAAAGTGGTACATAAAAATGAGACAGAAGATCTCCACTCATGTAATTCTCATAGAGGAATGTGTGTTTGAATAAGGCAAATGCTATGCTTTTCAACCACGTTAGTTTCTATACCATATCTCATTTAATTGGCGGCTAATATACATTAATGAAAGGAAGGAGAGAAGAGAATGGGACAAATAGTAAAATCAATTAATCAAGTATAGGAAGAGTGTCAAGAATTGAATGATTTTAGTCATGTAGATTCAACCAAGTTCTTTGAAAGGTGAAAAACTTAATGTGCTTGATTTTAGACTTTATAAGAGTGTTAGTCAAAAGGCTAAACTTATTAAACCAATAGTAGAACCCCTTTAGTTTTGATACTTTGGCATTGAGGTATAGATGGAGAGATATAGATGGGAGGAGGAGATTGAGAAAAGCCCTTTTTTCTTTTTTCTTTTTTCTTTTTACACCAAATTATAAGTATCTTAAGTTTGCTTCCACCAAAATTTGAGCCTACACTAATCTCTCTGCAATACACAGTTTATTTGATATCTAATTCATGCATCTCATAGTAAGAAAGTGGAAACTTGAATTTAGAATGTTCGATTCCTAAACTATAATCCTTGAAGTTATGTTTGGAAGTGAACCCTGAAAATATATTATTTTACATGTGTTTTTGTGTGTGTATATATATATATAGAGAGAGAGAGAGAGAGAAATGATCCATTAAGGTTCACTTTTCATTGGGATAAGTATATTGAAGAACTGACCGTTGGATTAGATAATCTTCTTGTATATGTCATGTCTGCTAAAAATCACAGTAATCCAATGGTTGGTTTTTAAAATAGAGACTGTTAAAAAATTATTACATCATCTAATGGTAAATACTGTTAGAGTGTTTCATGAATTGTATTTTGAAAACTGATTGTGAAATTACTGTGATTTTTGACAAACATAACGTACATAAATACATTATCTACCGTTAAATTATATACTTATCTTATATTTGTCATGTATGAAAAAATTGGAGTGATCCAACGGTTAGTTTTTGAAAAATATCATTTTGACAAACTATTATCATTTTTATTAATTAAAAACATAATAATTTTATATATATATAGGATGTGAAGGGAACGTGACCCATATATATATATATAAATATATATTTATATATATATAATCCAAACATATATATATTTTTTAGAATATTTATTTTTTCTCTTAATTTTGAAAACAAAAAATTGATAGCCAAAACTATTTTCTATTTTTAAAAACTTTATTAAAAATAAAAAAACTATTTTTGAAAATGACATCCAAACATCGCCTTATTAACTTTGGTAACGATGTGGATTAGAAAAGCCAAATTAATGCCTGTACTGATGGGAAACTATATTAATATAACCATCCTTGCCTATTTGGTCTATGTCATTCACTTGCAACTGATCCAAGGACGATCGCGAGCTTCTGAAAAATCGAATGTGGTCATCTCTCTCTCTCTCTCTCTCTCTCTCTCTCTCTCTCTCGTCGTCTCTGCGAAAAAGTCAGAGCACTCACAGCTACTTCCAGAAGGAATTCACACTTTCAGAAGGAATTAATTACCAAACAGCAATTTTGATTTTGATAAAACATCAGAATGCCAAACAGCAATTAAGTGTTCAAACTCTCAACTAGAAACTGTCAGGATATATAAACGTTTGCTTGCGTGGCTGACGTGCATGTCACGTGGAAAAACGTTTCGTCGCTCACCTGTTACCTGTAAACATTTAGTTTGGCACTGGAACCGTTGGGCTAACAAATATGTGTTGTCCACTTTTTTCATTAAATGCGTAGATTATGTTTGACCTATGGGCAATCAATATGATTTCGACCCCTTCCCATTTTGTTAATTGACTGGTTCATAATTTAATTGAAAGGGATTTAATCAATTTCATATTTCTATAAATTATTAGAATTGATACATAATTGCTAATTAACTTCATATTATTTTTTATCCATTATAGTATTTAGTGCAATTCTACGAGCATCTGAAATAAGCCAATTGGGGTTAGTCCAATTGACCAGAGCTCATGACTCTTATATAGAAAATCATGGGTTCAATTATCGCATTTGACGAGCTAGTTTGTGATGGTTTGCTGTAAGTAGCGAACCGTATCCCCATGCGCCCCACAATTCCTACATCCCATGTTGCGGTTTTCCTTACTAATTGACTAACAACTCATCCTACTACTGTATACCATGTGACCAAAAGCAGTGATGTGCAAGAACATTTAATTTTTTATTGGATTAGAAGATGCCTTGAACTAAGAATAAACCCAAAATTTTAATTGAATATATTAAAGCACCTAAAAGTTAACACCCAATCAAGACTTCCCCCCACTTTAGTAACTTGCACAGCTGGCAATAGCATAAGTAAAACCAATATTCAACTTAAATTAAATATAATAAATAATAAAATGTGGAAGTGGAAATTCATTAGACTCCAAAAGAATTCAATTCTATTAATCAAATCAAAATCCATGGACTCATCATCATCATCATGTCATGATTAATTTGAAATGCGGGCTGGCGCTTCTCATTCACACCCATGTGTTGAGCCATTAAGGGGTCCACATCAGCCACCACTCCCATCATAGAAAGGAGCACTCCGCTAAAGAACGGTGGTCAGGTCAGCCATGTGGAATCATATTTCTAAATTGCGATTATTAGATTTTAATTATTAAGATTATAATTAATTATATTTTATAGGCAATTTGAGGCTTTTGGGATTTCACGTGAAAGAGCATGCATGGGCTTTATATTAAATAATAATCTCTGCATGTGTTAAAATACGGATCGGATTTATGTTAAATTCGATCTTAAAGTATTTTACCAATAATATAATTTAAAGGGAATTGATCCTCCATGCAAGCATTGTGTGTATTTTATTAGTTCTTACACTCCCCCAACCCACTTAACATGCAGCGCCGAAAGGGAAATTCAGAATGGGATATGAAGAATATAAGGGCTTGTTTACTTCATGAAAATTTTCACAATTTTCATTTTTATTTTCAATAAAAACAGAAAACGGTCTAAAAAATGCGTTTACTTGTCAAAAATAAACATGACATGTGAAACAAATAGAGCGGAGATATTAAAAGAAGCAGTGCATTTAGGAATCCCCAAATGGTAATTAAAGTTATTACTGTTGGGAAGGCTGGAAAGAAATGCTAAAAATGGAGGGAGCATCTTTCTGTGCTCCTGGTTTTTACACACTGAGC
>JAESVK010000138.1:1304530-1326708 GCA_017140935.1 Hamamelis virginiana | reverse complement strand
AAAAAAAAAAAAAAATGCCATGCCACAAAATTCATAGAGGGCAGGCATGACTTGATAATAAAAATACATTTTTTGACATATAATGAGTTATAATCTAGTCATCATTTACTGACTCAATCAAAATCAGCAAATACTAAAATGGCTGTTAAATCATGCAAATGACCAAGATTCTCACTCAAATGGTTGAGATCTAACAATCATTTAAGCATTTGCTGATTTTGGCTAAGTCAGCATTTGCTGACTACATCATTTCAACGCGCGCGCGCGCACATATATATATACCCATCTTACCATGTCAAAAATAACTTGTAGAACACTTCCCTTACTCACCATCATTTCAAGGCATGACTTGATAATAAAGAGATGCTTTAAGAGTAGAAAGATAATCCTTCGATATTAATTTTATGTAAAACTAATTTAAATATTAAATTAAGGTTGTATACCCATAAGCCTATTGTATAAGAGTTTCATATTGTGATGCCTAAAGATCTTTTTAATATAATAAACAGATAAATTTTTTTGAAAATTTTAGACATCAATGGATATAAAATTAAACTCGATGCAAAGTTATAAATTTTAAATAATTTTCCCATAATTCAACTTCCCTGTGGTGGATGGCCTTTTATCTTCAAGGAATTAGACTGAGCAATGCAAAAAGAAATAAAAAAAAAAGTTTCACAATTTATTTTAATATTTTACTTTCTTAGCTGTTTTGGCAACCGAACACACAATTAGAAAACAAAGAATCCTATCATATATATAATAATTAGATAATTTAGAGTGTGGCGTCCTCTGCATTGACGGCTACAGGAATTCCGACTCCGACCTTAGACGGCGCGTATGTCTTTTTGTTACTGATATATATATATATATATATATATATAAGAGAGAGAATACCCCCACTCAGTTGATCCAACCACAACTACTTTCTTGATTGATGGATACAATTTTCCTTTTATTTCCGTCATTTTGTAGGCATCTGAATTGTTAGTGATGGAATTGGGTTGCATTTGTATGATCAGACTCAAAACCTAACATTCCTCAGAAGGAATTACTGGTGGTGTTCCACGAATACTAAAAATTTACATATTGTTGAAGGACGATGGTAGGTGGCGTGTTGAGATTATCCACATTCGAGGCATCTCTGTCTGAAATTTCCCTTTGAGAATACGCCTCATGAGAGCTACTGTGACATAATAATGTAGTTTAGCATTCAACCAATGGAAGATATAGTTTTATCTTTATTTTAAAACATTAGAGAAACATATTGTGAAAGGTAATGCTACGTGGGTTTCTCGCTTGAATGCAATGTTACTGTTATGTTTGTGATTCGGCTACCCCTTGTGAATACTGGATTAAACAGCAAATTGGGCACTGTCATGCTACAGAGCACATTAATGATTGGAAGTTACAGAGGAAATCGGTGAAACAACTATGGGAAGATCACAGATGAGAATATCATATGCAAATCAAGGGGTGACGTCAGGTTAGAATATCGGCGAGTCTTCGAGAAGGAGAGGAGAGAGAGAAAAGAAGGGAGAAGGGTGAGGAGAGAGAGAAGATGGCTGCTGCTGGCGGCTGCTGCTATCACAAATCAAGGCCTGATTTTTTTTTTTTTTTGAAAACCGTCTCCCTCTGCATTCATCTCAGCCCTTGCTTATATCGGACGGCTGCTATCTATTGGGGCCCGATATAAGTCATACACGGTGGGCCGTGTAATATCATTTCTGATATATATATATATGAATGTTAAAAGAGAAAGAAATCATGGGAATTATGCTGATCGGATATTCATTTGGTTGCTGGGAAAAGGTACATAAGATAAAGAAATAAAAGGGAATCAGATTTTCCATTATTTGAAATCTAATTGGAAAACAAAGAACTCCACCCAACCGAGTCTAATCTATATATGCAGCCATTAATTTAAACTCTTGGAATAGACAGAAGCAAAGTGAAAAATAAGATTCCAAATTTATTTTATTTTTCACTTTTCTCAGTTGTTTTCTGTAAGAACATCTATATATGGTGGCAGATCCACCTTACCTAGCTTATAAAAAAGATGACAAAATATATATATATATATATATATATATATATATATATATATATATAGAGAAGTGATCTAATCAGCATTTGCTTACTTTAACTAAAGTCAGCAAATAATACAAGCCCTTGGATTCCCATTCACTTAATGGAAGATTCATCTCAAGATTCCAATCCAAGGATTTGTGTTAATTTGTTTACTTTAGTTAAAGTTAGCAAATGTTCACTACATCATTACTCTATATATATATATAGGAACGGGATCACCTTACACATAAAAATGACTCCTAAACAAACTCATATCTTGGACCATTAGATTAAATTGAATCTGACGGCTATTGTTGCATCTGACGGCTATATATATATATATATATTTCAAAAGAGAGAGACGAACTCACCTATAGAAGGAATAATCATCGGAGCTCAATCGACGGGCTTCACGCCGGTTACAGGTTTGCAGATTTTGAGAGACGGGTAGATGAAGGAGTCTTTTAATTTACTCTATTTGTTTGCAGAAAAATCGCTTTCCTCATAACATCTATAGACGATTTGTTACCTCAGCTGGGAGGTTTTGTATAATAAATACATTGGTTTGTGTCAGGTTCTGCGTAGGACCCAAAGCAAACAGACGGGGAGACAAAGGAAAACGAGTATGGAGAGAGAGAGACAGATATCGGCTGATATTGTCCAATTAGCACGTGGGGCCATGACCAATCACATTAGGAAAACGCAATTACATAGGCTCAAATATTTCTACGGCAAAATGCCAATAAGTATCCCAAATGAATAGATTCATTTGAAAGAAATGAAAGGGCTTAGCGCGTGGGGCCATGACCAATCACATTAGGAAAATGCAATTAGATAGGCTCAAATATTTCTACGGCATAATGCCAATAAGTATCCCAAATGAATAGATTCATTTGAAAGAAATGAAAGGACTTAGGTTTATTTGAAATACTTTTTTGGGTTTTTTTTTTTTTTTCCAGGGATTTATAACATTGCTCTTAGATACAAACACTTATATCAAGTATACTATGGTTTTATTTTTATTTTATTTTTGATAGAATAATAGAAGAGTATTCCAATCTTCAGTTAGATTAAAACCTTTCAATCCATCCCAAACACCCAAACTAGGGATGCCGGTGGGGTGGGGCGGGGCGGGTTTTTACTTTCTCAATCCCGTCCCGTGAATAAAAATCATTTTCCAAACATACCAACTTAAAACGGAACGGGGTGGAGCGAGAATTATGCGGGGCAGGTGTAGACATCCATTTTTTACCATGAGTAAGGTTATTAATGGTTGCCTGTGATTTGAGGTGAAATATGGTGTTAAAACTCTAAGTTCCTAGTTTTACCCTTATGAGCAGTTAGTTAGAGGTCATTATCGCATGTAGGTTTTTAGGCCGGCTTGAGATGATTCTTTTTGCATTAGGTTTTTAGAGAGACCATAGATTTCCTTGTCAAGTTTCATCGCATTCCGAGTCAGGCTCGATAGGTTATTAGGTATTTTGTGACCTAGAGGGCAGAATCGTCCTTTGGATCACAAAAGTTCTTAAAAGCTTTCGAATTGATTTCAGATTGTCCCGAGGCTTTGGCATAGGTAATTAGGGTGTGTTTGGTAGCTAAGTTGATCAATGGCAAGGTCTGTAGAGCTTTCTGGCTCATGATTGGCTCTTAAGGCCCGCAGGGCCCTTTCAAGCTCAGATTAGAGTTTCGACCGGGAATAACCGGGATTCAATCTTTTTGTCAAACTAAAGCCTTCACAAGCTTCAAAACACTTCCTTAAAATGTTTTAAAACTTGTTTTGAAAATAAGAAATAATTTCGAGAGCAAATGATCAGCAGTTCCAAAACCGTAATTTGAGCCCTGTAGGCCCAAAACAGCTGATCGGTTGACTTTTCCTTAAAATTTTGACTTTGATCAATGCAATTTCACTTCAAACATTTCTTAAAACATGGAGAATCGAATCACGGTCGTTTTGGTTCTTGAATCGTCGAATTTGGACTTAAAACGGACCCGAAAAGCCGAAAAAAGCCGAAACTGGGTCGAAACGGGCTGAAATAGGCCCATACAGGGAAAATTGGGGCTGGTGACTCGATGACCATCCCCCTAGGGACGGCCAACTGTCCATGAGGGACGGCCAACCATCCTAGGGTGGACGGTCACCCGAGCCCTCAGCTCTAAGTCGCCAGTTTTGAATTTTTTAGTGTTTTGAGCTATTGGGACTCTTCCAATGGCTATTTAGCTCAGCTAGGAGCACTTAGGACGACTGAGGAGACCTTAGAAGGCTGGTTTAGAGCCCTTGGATCATTCCCTAAGGTTTAATGACAGTCATTGATCAAATTTGAGGCCCTTTCTATATATACATCACTTAAGAGTCAAGTTTGGAGGCTGAATTTTTTGAGGAGAGAGACTTAAAGCACTACACCAGCCCCTAGCAACCTTAGCCACATTTTTTTGAAGCCATTGGAGGTTGAAGAAGAAGGATAAGAGCGAGGAAGAAGAAGGTTAAAAGTTAGTTTAAACATACCATTGTGTTTAGAATTAAGTCTTGTATAATATATATAGTTGGGATTTAGTTTATTTAGAGGAGTTTGGTTTTTTTTGCAGCATGCATATTTTAGTTTCTTCTAGTTTTCAATCTCATCGACAAGGACGATGACGGTTCTATCAGTACAAAAGAGTTCAGCAAGTGATGCGAAATTTAGGGAAAAATCCAACAGAGACTGAGCTTCAATGCATGATTAATGAAGTCGATGCTAATCATAGCGGGATTGTAAATTTCTCAGAATTCCTCCAAATGATGATTCGGAAGGTGAAAACGGAGGAATATGAGGAGGAGATGAAAGAAGCTTTTAAGGTTTTTGATAAAGATGAGGATGGCTTCATCTCTGCAGTTGAGCTCAAACATGTAATGGCGAATCTCGGTGCGAAGTTGACGGAGGAGCAAGTTGAGGAGATGATTCATTATATATACTGCCATAGCAAAGTTATATATACTGTGTATTTTAACTTTTGAGGGCAAAGTGAGGGTATTTTTTGTCCAAAAAGTGTTAAAAGGACTTTTCGCAATTAAAAAATTGTAGCGGGACTTTTCACATTAAAGTTTTCTACCACAGGACTTTCGGCCAAATTTTCCATTTATATATATATATATATGGGATGGGTTCACCTAACACCCTATTTTGACACCCTAAATAACACCCCTCATCAACCGTTGGATCAAATTCAATCCAAGGGCTATAATAAGGGCTGACTTCACTACAATTAATTCTAATTAATTACAATTAAAGCAACCCCCTTTTCTCTCCCTCTCTCTACCGAGCATCTTCATCACAATTCACGTTTAGACTTTCTGTTTTCCTCTTCCTCAATCCTCCCTGGCCAACGTCGACAGTCACTCCGCCGGCGGCCAACCACCGACGGCAACAAGCACCTCTTCTCACTCACTCACTCTACCCACTCCATCTTCATCCCGTTTAGACTATAGAGACTGTGTGCCTTCTTCTTCCTCAATCCTCCCCGGCCGGCGTCGACTGTGACTTCGCCGGCGGCCAACCACTGACGGCAATAATAGCACCTTTTCTCACTTTTTTTTTCCCAATTAATGGAATTATAAAGTTCAGAGTTTTGAGCATTGAATCAATATATGGATTCAAAGAGAAAAAGGAGTCTCTCGACTGAAGTTGCCCATTCCCACCTGAGAGTTCATTTTGTAAGTAGATCATATGATCTATTTGACTCTGTTCCGTTGGAAAAACAGCAGAATCATTAAGATTCCAGACTTGCTCGGTAAACTCTCTTACGGAAGGCCAGCTTTGGGGCAACTGAAGATTATTATTCCGCATGTTAGATTCTAATTGACCAACGAATTCCTCTTCAGAAGCTCAGTCTCTCTAGTTTTCAAGGACTGGAACAATGTTGAGAGATGGTCTCGATGCCACATGTTCATCGGAAACTGCTACTCAACTATTTTGGATTACAGAGGAGGTGATTCAGTGGGATGCTATTGCTCTAGAAGGTGTCAAGGGGACACAAATGCGAAGAAGGGCAGGCAGCCATGCGAGGAGTTGGGAATCTATATAATAAAAGGTGTCATGAGTTTCTTTGTACAACCTTTAGCAACATAGGTGCAAGGCTAGCATCGTACTAATCTAAAATACCATCAGCTTTAGATATTTTTATTTATTTAGAATTCACGTGTATCCTATACCCTTTTTCCATTTGGAAGATCAATTAGATTATCAACTCCATCTTTATTAGTGAAATTTATTTCTTCATCCAGAACTTTCAACCATTCAAACGATTATGCTAGAGCCACGGCTCCTCTATAGCTTCTAACTTCATCTACTACACAAAATCAAATAAATAAATAAAGTTTCTGTTTCGAAAACATGGTAATCCTTGTGTTTGGGACTTCTATTTTTGGCATACACTAAATTTAAGAGTTGATTGCATGAGGCTTTTTTTTATGATTTTTTCTTTCTCTCTTTTTTTTTTTTTTTTAAAAAAAGTGGCACTATTTATTTGTCATGCTAATCCCTTGTTTCCAGCATGACTCTATTAAAAACCCATGCATCTAAAGATTAATATTCAGTGTCATGTACCAAAATACCAACTAATCATTTTCCTGCAAATATCCAGTAAGAGGAAATGAGGGCAATTTTTAAGTTCCTCCTCCACAAACACAAACTGAAACCAGGATTGCAATATGGGAAATAGGAAGACTGCAATCCGAGCGCCTCAACCTGTACCAAACACAAACTTTAAAGGAGATACTGTAACAATCTATTTTTCAAGGCATTGCAATATGAGGAATAAGAAGAGACCAATCGAAATACTCAAACTATGTAACTTAGCAATGCCATTTATAACCCAAATTAGAGGGGCAGCTATAAAACTATGTCCAGCATTCCATGTATTCAAAGCTGTCAATTATGCCACCTGAAACCAAGATTTACGGTGAGATGCAGTAGATGGAAGAGAAGGATGGGTACAGTGCGTGGGTAGAGAGAGACTGAGTGAGAAGAGGTGCTTGTTGCCGTCGGTGGTTGGCCGCCTGTGACTGGCCGCCGGCGGAGTGACTGTCGACGCCGGCCGAGGAGGATTGAGGAAGAGGAAGGCAGAAAGTCTAAACGTGAATCGTGATGAAGATGCTGGGTAGAGATAGGGAGAGAAAAGGGGGTTGCTTTAATTGTAATTAATTAGAATTAATTGTAGTTAAGTCAGCCCATATTATAGCCCTTGGATTGAATTTGATTCAACAGTTGATGAGGGGTGTTATTTAGGGTGTCAAAATAGGGTGTTAGGTGAACCCATCCCAATATATATATATATATATCAAATCAATTACATTTTTAAATAAATTTAAATAAATTTAAATATATTTTTAAATTTTAAAATAGGGGTGTTATGCCAGTACAATTTATACAAGTCCCAAATACAAACCCTAAATGCTCCTCGCCTCCTCAGCCTCCTCAGCCTCCTCTCCCTCGTTTCTTTTTCCTTTCGAACTTCTCAGCGGCGCACCGGCGTCTCTCCATTTCTTGGCCTCACCGGCATCAAGTCCGTCTGGCGAGCACCCGAACCAGACCCACCCTCTCACTCTCTCGTTCAGGCGGCCACGGCAGCGAAGCGAAACCCACGGTATCGCGCGAGCTCCTAGCACACGAAGCCACCACTGAACATCTCTCTCAGTCTATCACTGATCTGTTCACCGGCGAAACCCATCTGGTAAGCCACCGCTGAACATCTCTCTCACTGATCTGTGTTATAATTTTGGTCCCAAAAGCTAATCCACATTGTTTTTATTTTTTTATAAACTGTGTTATAATTTTGTGTTGGATCGGCATGTTTCTTTGTGATTTTGCAAGTCTGAATTGCATCACGACCACCGTCCACCCTCTTTCCTTCACCAACAATCTCATCCTCGTAGCATTGTTCCATAACTATTGATTTGATTAGATTTTTAAATCTTTGGTTGATTTCTATTCTTAGTAAATTGTTAAATCTTCTTGTATTGTTGTTGAAGGCAGACTTTGTACATTCTGGGAATCTCAATTGAATCTTATTTTAACTTATGCCAAAATACTATAGTACAATATATATGGGTGGAAAAGATAGATCGGCTAATAACTAAGGTGGCATTTGGCGTAGCTCTTGGGAGGCTCTAAAATGACTTCCTAGCCTTAAAAGTCATTTTGAAAAGAAAAAAAAAAAATTGTTTGATAAGTTCTTCAAAATGGATTTTTATGAAAAGTCATTTACTTGGAAATTCATTTGGGAGAAGTTAAAAATGTTTGCGTTAGAATACCCACGTTTGTAGGAGGAATAACTTCCATACCTTTTGACACAAAAGGACTTTTAAGATATGCATTTGCCAAACACTATTTTTTTTAATTTTTTTTCTAAATAACTTCTTAAAAAATCCATCTTAGAAGTGACTTCCATTTATAGGAAGTTTTGCCAAACGCCACCTAAAATATTGATTGTATAGCATGAAAGGTAGCGGTACAAAATTGTTTGCTTAATTTCTAGAATTATTAAATGTTTATCCTCTTTTTCCTTTTGTTGCATTAATTAAAAGTTGTTAATTACTACATCAAAACATCATATTGAAAGCTAGGGAAAATTGCATAAAATAACGTACGCTATTTGTTTAAATAACGTTTCAGTATGTTTGTTGTTGGTATGTTCAGATTATATGTTAATGTTTATTTATAATTAGATTTCTTGATGGGATGTCTTAATTAATTATTATTCCTTTTCTAATTATTGAATATAAAATTTAATTAATTACTCACTTAATATGATAATTAAAACCATGTTCTTGAAGATATGATGAATAACACAAAAATATGGTTGAAATAGGGAATTATTTCATATCCTTTTCATGGGTGGCCTATTTGAATCACATTCATTCTTAATTTGGACTTGTATATATTCATGCGTATGTGGATATGTTTAGTTAATTTATACCCTTAATTAATTTTCATTTTCATTAATTAAAGTTCTTCTATTTAAATTATTGAAGCTTGTTTGATCGAAAAACAAAAAAACCTGTAGACTTAATTTCTACACTTGTCTGATTCTGATTGGATAAATATGCTGACTTCTTCTCTCCATTTCTCTCCTACCATTTCTCTCCTAAAAAAACCTCCCATCCCCTTCTCTTCTTTTCTCTCAAAATCACTCCTCCCAAACAAAGTGTCAAAGAGAATATATTGAGACAAGAGAAAGCAACAAAGTAGAACCCTTTAGACTTAATTTCTACACTTGCCTGCGTCCGATTGGATAAATATTTTTTAATGGTGAACATTGAGCACCACCTCTTCTTTCAAGATTTTTAAGCTCTCAATCTTTTTAGAAGTAAATCTCTCAGCACGTAGCCAAGAAGCCAATATTGGTAATTAATGGTAATCCTATATGGAATATGCTATAAACTTTAATTTATTGCAAAGTAGAAGAAATCTTACTTTAGACCAATTGAACAAAGTCCATTACAAGTTGTCTTATACCTTATTAAAGTAAATATAAATTAAGATATATCGACAAGAGAAAGCAAAAAAGTAGAGCAAGAACTACAACAAGGAATAGAAGCAAGAAGACAACAAGGATCGAGCTGAGGTAATTTCAGTCCCATTTTTGTTAAAATTAAGATTAATGTATGTTCTACAAGAGATTGGTAATCGGTACTAAATTTTTCTATTTCTATTCTTAGTCATAAATTCTGAAGGTAAACATAATTTAATTAATTAATTTTTTCATAAATCTTAAGAATTTATGATGAGTTTTGAATCAAAGACCTTTTCTCCCTATAACAAGAGGAAAGGGGTACATTCATGCATCTTAATTAAATAGTATATCTAATTTTTATATTATCTTTCTATCATGTGATTAATGAAATTAGATTGGTAATTATTCGTTTTAGACCAACAGGGATTAAGTCACAATTCAAAGCCATTTCTAAGAGAATACAACACGATGGATTATCGCATCAACATTGAAGGAACAGTGGATCGAGGTTTTCTAAATTTTGTACAAAGAATTGATAAAGATCTTAGGGAACTGACGCCTTTGGACTCCGAATGTCGTATCTATAGAGTGCATGAGGGACTACGCAAAGTAAAACCCGAAGCCTACGAGCCAATGGTAGTTTCTATAGGTCCTTATCACCTTAAAAATTCTAGGCTGCAAGCACTGAAAAGCCATAAGCTGCGGTATTTGCATTCACTTCTAGAGCGAAGAAATGAGAGCTTAGAGAGGTACATCTTGGAGATGAAGAATTTGGAAGGCGATGTTCGTAAGTGTTATGTAGAACCCATAGACCTCGACAGTGAGAGATTCCTGGAAATGATGCTACTTGATAGTTGCTTTATTGTTGAGCTTTTTCGCGGAAAAACTCCTAACCCAATTTTAAGTGTGGGATGGGTGGTAGAGCAAATATATTATGACATGGTGTTACTTGAAAATCAGCTTCCATTCTTTCTTCTCTCTCACTTGTACAACATGACCAAAGAGGATTCAAAAGAAGAAACCTTCATGGAAAGAGCAATGTCTATGTACAGTGATAGAATACCAAAGCCTTATCTCAATTTAGAATTTGCACGTACATTTGATCCCAATGGAATCAAGCATTTACTTCAATTGGTTCACATTCTTTGTCACCCTTTATTAATCGAATCCACATGGTCAGAAAGAAACATAGTAAATAAGATCGGGGATGTGCTTTCAATTCGAACGCATAGTGCAGTAGAGCTTCAAGAGGCCGGAGTCAAATTCGAGAAAGTTGGCGAGTTTTACTCCAGTGAAGCGAACTTATATGATGTAAAGTTTGATAAGGGATTAATGAAAGTCCCTTGTTTTGCTATTGGAAATTCAACAGAAATCTTCTTTCGCAATCTCATCGCTTATGAGCAACATTCTTTAGATCATCTTGAACCCAAATATTTTACTGATTTTGCAATCTTCATGGATCAACTCATCAACTCAGAAAAAGATGTGGAATTGCTTCGTCGTAAAGGAATTATTGTGAACTTTTTAGGTGATGATAAGGAGGTGTCCGATCTCTTCAACAAGCTTGGCGATGGGGTTTTGTTTTCTTCAACTTTCCATTATTCTGATGTGTGCAGAAGGTTGAATAGGCATTGTGAAAAAACTTGGAACAAAATGATGGCAAGATTAAGACGAGATTATTTCCACAGTCCATGGGCAAGTATTTCAACAACTGCAGCCGGTGTTCTCCTCCTACTTACTCTAATACAGACTCTTGCATCCGTAAAAATTATGTGAACTTAATCAGTTACAAGCAGTGAAAGTTTGCATGTGTTGATATTAAGGTTTCAATTCTCTCTCTAATATGCATGTTTGAATAAGATTGCTTAATTAATTATTTCAATTAATTTGTTGGTTGACATGTTCAAATTGTGTAAATATTTAATAAGATTTCTTGTCAAAAAAAGAAGGGCAACCTCAGTCAGGTATTATTCCTTTTCTAATTCTTGAAGATAAAATCTAATTACTCATTTGTAGGAAGAATGAATTAATGAGAAAAATAGTGTTCTTGAAAATGTTTAATAAATTTCATGCATGTCAAAAAACATAGTGATTTACAGTTCGGCCGGCATTTTTTTCTTTCTTTTTCCTCTGGGTTTCACTTTTAGTTTTTATCAGGATTCAGCAGTGCGAATATTCCACTTTGATTTGGTGATACCAAAGCTGTTAAGAAGAAGTGAGGCCCAAAGCTTCTCATGGCCCAATCCACCCATGCACACCAACGGACCAACCTATATATCTCAGGCCTATCAAAATTAAAATTCAAGCCCAACCAATGTGAAACAGTAAAATACATATTTTTTAAAACAGAGTTGTTGTTTAATACAGGCAAACGATTATGAACAGTGAAAGTTTGTGTTGATGTTGTTTTCTTCTCTTCTGTCTTTTCCCTCTCCATTGTTTGCTCAGTTCAAATAATATTTCTGTTTAAATAAGATTGTGTATTTTGTTGGGATTTTTGGAGCTTGCTCTGATAGTCTCCTTCAAACCTTAGCTCATAGGATTTCTAAACCTTGATATAATAGGGGATCTTTCACTCTAACTCTGATACAACTTGTTGGTCCCTTTTTTCGGTGGCTAGTGCGGTACCACTTTTTTGGGATGCAACGGAAGCATTCTATGTTACTTTAATATTTGACATATGATGGACACAAATTAACACAAACACAATATAAATATTCCTAAGGAGCTTATGTAGATTATGAAGATTTACACCTTAAAATACCGTACAAAGCTCCTATACAAACACGAGACTCTCAAACTATGACTTACTTTATTTACTTGCTTCCCTTAGTCACTTACTTTGTGTTAGGATAGCCTACTTTATATAAACTCGTATATCATCATATTCCTAGGTGATTCTTCATTCTTCTAGATGACTTTTCGTATTAATAATTCCTAATACATGAACCAATCTAAATACTTTGTATCTACTAAATATATTTTAGTTATGAATTACAATCTCCAACATATATATTTTAGTAAATTGGTTGCTATGTTCAAATTATGATAATGTTTATGCATGGTTAACAAGACGGGGTTTTTTATTCACAAGTCCTTAAAATATATACCTTCCATACAAGTATAAATCCAAGGCAAAAGTTTTTAATCCATAAAGTTCCTACTTTTAAACTTTTAAGGATAAAGTCACATCAATTATTTTAATGAGCATTTTTTCCCTTAGATGCACCAACCTCATCTCTCTACGGTCTACTCTCTTTCTTATAAAAAGCCCCAACGTACTCTTGTCTAGCAATACTGGCTACGCTGATCCAATGATCACGTTCACATTGTCACACAAAATTGGTACTTCAATAGAATTTTATTCAATTTTTTGGGCTCCAACTTTTGCCATAATAACTTTTAGTATGAAAATTTTCACTTATGAAGACATTATCTGAACATAACTTTAAAGAAATATGTGAACTATGCTTTCAAACGAAGAAGTGCATTGTACTAAAGAGAGAGAGATAGACCCGCAAAGTCTTAATTTATTGTTGTTATTTGGAATCCTGAACCACGCCTAGATATGACACAATCAGTCGATGACAATTTAATAAAAGTTGATACAACCACAAATAGGCCATCGGTGGCCTACTTGAATCAAATTCAGCCATATACAATTTATTTTTAGGAAACATGCTCTTCGATCTAACCGGTTCCTTCCTGAAACATATGAGTAACAAGTAACGTCCACTCATACTTTATTTTAATTCATCTCATTAAAATGAAGGGGGAATTACAGTTTGGCCCCTTGAAATATAGGCCGTTTTTAAATTGCCTCATGTGGTATCGATTGAAGCAATGCGCTCCCTGAACTATTGGTGTTTTCAAATTACCCACTTCTGGCAGATAGTCAATTATGTTTTTAGACTGAAAAATGGCATTAGTTTTTTTTTTTTTAAATGCAATATTTATCTTGGATTGCTAATGAGTTTACAAGCATATTGATGACGTTTCATGATTTTTCTTAATATATTCTACTTATTATAAATTTTATTAACTGTATAGAGAGAATAATTCTTAAAAATTAAAATATATTGAGAAAAATTATGAAAATTCACTAATACACTTATAGACACATTAGCAGTTTTGGATAAGTACTGCACAAAACAATAACAAGTCTCACATTATTTTCAACAGACAAAAGGGGGCAATTTGTTACATTAAAATAGTTCAGGAGGCACATTACTTCAATCGATACCACATGGTGCAGTTTAAAAACGGCCTATACATAAGGGGGGCAAATTGTAATTTTTTCTAAAATAAAATAATAATAATAAAACTTGATAAAATCCGAGAAAGTCTAAATTAATTTCTTCTTGTTACTTGGAAACTAGAACCATGCCTAGATATGACACAATCAGTTGATGCCAATTTAATAAAAGTTGATGCAACCACAAATGGTTTGGAATTGCTTCACATCCTTTTCGCGTGTGGCCTACTTGAATCAAATTCAGCCATTAGACTTGTATATGGATATGTTTAGTCGATCTACACCCTTAATTGTCATTTTCATTAATTTGGTAGCATTTGGTATAGTTTTCTCCTTGAAAGTGTTTTTATTGGACTGATTAGGGTTCGAAAAATTTATTTAAATGGACTTTTACCAAAAGTAAGTATCTTGTTAGAAGTTGATTTGAGAGAAGTGATTGAGACTTAGTTCTATTCAGGTTTCAGAAAAATATTATTAAAAAATAAATTTCAAAATTTTTATTTATTAATTTAATTTAATTTAAATTAATTTTATATTTATGGATTTGACCCATTTTAATTTTGATGTGACAAAAATATTATGATGATATTAAGGCACTAACGGCTAGTTTTTGTCCTATAAATAGAGGGGTTATGAGCCTCATTTGATACCATCCAATCATCTTCTTCTTCCATATCTTCTATTCTATTTTCCATAGTTTATTTTATAATTTTATTGTTTTGTTGGGCAATTTTATTGAAGACAGGTTCATTTGTCTTCCATTGGACATACCCATTGAAGACCTAGCTGTGAGCTATTTGGGATCGTATCTCTGAAGGACTGTTAGCCATTATCACCTGTACGTAAGGAGGCAATAGTACCTTTAGAATAGTGTGTCTTCACGTGCTTTCCCACAGGCCAGCTTTCTTTACTTATTCTTTTCGTTTCTTTTATATAAAATTATTTATTTATTTTGTTAAGTAATTAGTCGTTAATTGATGATCATATCAAATTATATTGAAGTTTAATAAAAATAATATATCTTTAAAATAATCTCCAACATCAGATTCTTTCGTCACTGATCTCATTATGTGGGTAATATACTGGGTTTTGGCTATTGGGGTATTTTTCTTAAGGTCTTGGGTGTTTTGTGCTTGGATTTTTGATTCTTACGAGGTCTGGGTTCTGTTATACCCTTTATCTTTATATAATAAATCTCTGGCTTATCTTCCGCAAAACCTTCTAGCGAAAATGAAAACTTTCCTGCTCCTCCTAAATAATTAATCATTGAATTATAAGCTGATATAGTAGTAAATTTCCCATTAGATTGGGTATCCAATGAAAACCCAAACCAACATTTTGTCATTTCTTGCCAACCATATAGACCACACCACAACCTTCTAGATGGGTTCTGTTTGTTACCTGCACTTCATGTGTATAAAACTATAAATTTATTTTAGATTTGAATTTCTATATTTGGAAATTGTTTCTTCACGCGAAAACACAAGGTGATTAAAGTAGATCATAAAATGAGATACTTTGCATGAGTTAATCAAATAAAAACATAAATCAAACGGAAAATTATATTTTTCCCTTCTTAAATTTGGCTTATTTTTACCTTTTTTCCCTATAATTTGAAAGAAAAATACTTTATATCACAAAAAAAATATATATCCCAAAAGTTTCTCCCAAATGATGTGGCCACATGATCTAACCTTTTCTTTTTTAGTGAATTCCCTCTCAATAATAAATAAAATGTTAGGATTCATTTGGGATGTCTTTTTGGGACTATTTTTTGGGACATATAGCATTTCTGAATTTGAAAATAACAATGTACAGACAAATTTCGTATCCTGTAATCAAATGAACAAGAAAAGTGCACAAATTATCAATTTATTAATTTATGTAAAAATGGGTACAATCCTCTGTATATATATACTCTTTTACAAAAGAATATGATAATCCTCTTATTCAATCTCCGATGTGATCCTGATTCAAGGGTGGCAGTAGCTTGTTCTTGAATCGAGATTAAAAATCGCTTAGGCTTCTTGATTTGTGAAGGAGAAGAGAGCTTTAATCAATAAATTCGTCTTCACAGATTTTTCTTTTGCTTGGACTTCAAATGATGAAAACTAGGCACTTGTGTATCGTGCTTGATAAGTCTTCTTTAATATTGAAGGATGTTGAGAACTTGAAGGTCTAGGATTTGGCAAAGCTTCAATGCTTTGAACGGTTGAAGATTTTTTTGTAATGAATGAAAGCCTTGTATTTATAGGCAAAGCTACGACTCTTAATTTTGGAATCCTGGATTTGAATCCTTTGATTCAATGGATTTACCAATTAAAGAATATTTGATTTTCTTATTTTTTGGTATTTAATTTGAATTTAAATTTAAATTTAAATTTAAATTTAAATTTGATGAAAGGTTTGACTCATTATATGGTGATGTCGCCTTTCATGGGTTGACACATGTCAGTTGCTGTGGGCCCAGCCTATTTTTGATGAGTCACATGTACGTACTTGTATCATTTAAGAGGGACGAATGCCATTTTTTAGCTTGATTCTTGTCTAGTCAAAGAGTTAATCATTTGAAAAATTGACTGTTGATCAATCAAACGGTGATCTAAACTTCACAAAATTTCAATGTCTACAAACACATTACCCGTTTAGTAATAGATAAGCTTCAGATAGATTGTTGTGTGAAATATTCATGAAAATTGACTCTTGTTGCCTGTCTTATGTCTAAGCGTGATTCATGACTTCATACATAAAACGGTAGGAAAAAGTTTGTTGGGTTCAACTCCTACCCTAAAATTGATCGGAGGGTCTACGGTCAACCAAACTTTAAGATAAAAAGATAAATATGAACCAAACTTTAAGGATGTAAAGTGTAATTTTTGCTTGATCAAAATTTCTAAAGAATACATAGATGTAGAGTCTCACCTCCTTTCTCATATCTAGTTAGCTAGGTTAAATTTCTAGTAAACCTGCTAGTGAGGGCTTTATAAATGATTAGAGATTTTCTTATCAACATGGTCTCAAATAGTTTATGTGCGGAAATTCTAGCTATGCGGCTCATTGAATGTCTTCATTTTTAGGAGACATGCTCTTCGATCTAATCGCTTCCTTCCTCGAACATATGATCAGTAACGAGTAACGTCCACTCATACTTTATTTTAATTCATCTCATGAAAATAAAGGGAAATTACAGTTTGGCCCCTTGAAATATGGAGCATTTTTAAATTCTCCCCTGTGGTATCGATTGAAGCAATGCGCTCCCTAAACTATTAGCCGTTTTCAAATTACCCTATTTTCGCAAATAGCCATTTATGTTTTTGGACTGAAAAATGGCATTAGGGTTGGGTTTTTTTTTAATTATTTTATTTTATTTTATTTTATAGTTCAGGAGGCACATTGCTTCAATCGTGGTCATGGGGCAATTTAAAAATGGCTTATTCTTCAAGGGGCAAACTGTAATTTTTCCTAAAATATAATAATAATAATAATAATAATAATAATAAAACTTGATAAAATCCGACAAAGTCTTAATTAATTTCTTGTTGTTACTTGGAAACTAGAACCATGCCTAGATATGACACAATCAGTTGATCACAATTTAATAAAAGTTGATGCAACCACAAATGGTTTGGAATTGCTTCATATCCCTTTCACGTGTGGCTTATTTGAATCAAATTCAGCCATTAGACATATATATGGATATGTTTAGTCGATCAACACCCTTAATTGTCATTTTCATTAATTTGGTAGCATTTGGTATAGCTTTCTCCTTGAAAGTGTTTTTATTGGACTTATTAGCATTCGAAAAATTAATTTAAATGGACTTAGCTTAACTTTCAAATCAATTTTTTGGGAAGTTAAACTAATTAATATTTAAATTCCCTTGCAAAAAAAATAAAAATAAAAATAATAATAAAGAAAATGAAAAAGAAAAACTAAAATTTCCTTTATTGCTTTTAAACATGATATAGTATGTTAGCAGTTATGAAAATTTTGTATCAATTAATGTTATAATAAAATGATAGACATGTGTAATGCGATACTGGCAGCTTGTATGATAACAATCACTTTTGGGTAATGCAACTTTTAATTTCTTAAAAATATCACTGTAAAATAGTGTTACTTTTTTAATTGTTCTTCAAAATGTCATCACTGTTTTTCATAATTTTCTAAAGTGCAATGCTAGAAACTACTACAAAAGATCGCTACGAAATCACTATATAGAAAAAAAATGTTGAACTCAATGGATAATTTTGGATTAATTTTGTAATGAGGCTTTGTAGCGCTTTATAGCATTTTCATTTGTTCGCGAGCTATTCACAAACGACTTGATTACAGTAAGGGAAAGTTAAAAATTAGTTTAGAAAGCTTAAAAAATGACTTCTATATACTTGGTTTATATTGGAATTAAAAAATTCAAGCCAAAAAAAATGAAGTCATGAATATGTTGAGCTTATTCAAGTCTAAATTATAAATTTTTTTATGAATCTAAACACAAGTTTTTAATGAGCCTAAACACAAGTTTTTAATGTGCTTGTTCATGAACACAAATGAGCCAAGTCTAAGTGTGCTTGAGCTTGGCTTGTTTATTAAATGAGCCTAAATTTAAGGCTTGGGCTTGGCTTGTTTACTAAATAAACGAACTCGAGCCGAACCCTTATCGAATGCTTTTGCGAGCCGCTCATTTGTAACCTAGACTTCATGTCTTTATGTGCCGTGTAGTTGTACTTAATTTGAAAAGTTCCATTTTAAGGGAAAATTATCCAAAAGTTCCATTTTGAGTTATTTTTTACCCAAAAGTCTCATAATCTTTTCACTTTATCCAAAAGTTCAAATTTCAGTTTTATTTTACCAAAAAGTTCAAAAAACTTATTAATGCAACAGTTTTCCAAGTATTTCCAAAAAACTGATCTATGCATAAGTTTTCTGGAAAATGATCGGTTTGTACAAAATCAAAGAATAAACTGATGAGTTTCTTATTAAAAAGGACTTTTCGGTAAAATAAAAAGATGGCAGGATTTTTGGGTAAACAAAACTCATAAATAGGACCTATGGGTAATATCATAGGTCCTATTTTATAATTTTGCTAAATACTCGTAGAAGATTAGTGGTGAAACTAATCAAATTCAAGTCATGCCCTTGAATTCTAATGAGCCAGAAACTAGGTGACAAATTCAATTCTAGATTTATAATACCACGAGAGTCATGGTAAACCCAATAACAAAAAAGGATAAAATCTGCTAGGATAACTAAGACGGTTAATGATCATGTCATATGAAGTCACTACAATAAATCGGACATTTAGTGACAAATTTTCTAGTAACGAATTGGAATTTGTCACTAAAAACCCTCATTTTGTGACGAATTTCATGATTATCATTAAAATGTCGTAAAAAAATTAATTTTTGTGACGAATGTATGTAAGAGTCATTAAAAGCCGTCACAAAAACTCTCCCACCAAAAATTTCCCGCCAAAATAAGGCGGGAAAGGTCTTTTGTGACGCACTTTTAACATTGTCACAAAGGGTATTAAAAACAACATCGTTTTTTCATTAATTGAGATTTTTTGTGACGATCCTTAATTTGTCACAAATGAAGCCTTTTTGGTGATGGTGACTTTGTGGTCACGAAAACTCTAAAATATTATTTATTTTTTTATATACATTAAATGTAAGGTTTTTGTGACAAAAGTATATTAACGTCACAAAAACAAAAACAAAAAAAATGACATCATAGGAACATTTTGTGACGATTTATGGTTTGTCACAAAAGAATAATCTTTTGTGATGATTTATGTATCATCACAAAAAATATAAAATATTATTTATTTATTTATTTTATTAAATGTAAGCTTTTTGTGACGATATCTAAGATTGTCACAAAAGTAAAAGCAAAAAAACCGAACATATATGGAGATTTTTTGTGACAGTTTATGTGTTGTTACAAAAGGTAGATCATTTGTGACAATTGTTGTGTTGTCACAAAAAGTATAAAATATTATTTATTATTTTGATTTATTAAATGTGACTTTTTGGTGACGAAATGTAACAGTGTCACAATTTTTTTTTTTAAAAAAACCAATATAGGTTCTATATGCAATTTCCATGGTTTGAACTGTGAAACGAATTAGGCTAATGCTCTTTATACCAATAATCCAAGTTTTTATTGTTGTTAAATATTTTTAAAAAAAATAAATATAAGGTATATATGTTTTCTAAACTTATATTAAATATACATATATTTAAAATAATACATTTTTGAAATTAAACGGTTCAACCTTTACTCCATTAGTTTGACTGGGGTGACTCAGTGATCGACCCACTTCCTTTGATAGACCTATGACCGGGTTGGGTCTGATAACTATGACCTTACGCATCATTGTATAATAAAAAATATAATAATAATGAATTAAAATTATTTTTCAATTATATTAATACTAAAAATAATATAAACTAAATTTAGGATTATATATCCATAAGCCGAAGCCGATGTATTAATTAATTTATACCATTAATTAAGTTCAACGGTGCTTTTAATATATATAATAACCAAACAGAAAAAATTGAACATCTCAAGTACCTCATGGTACAAAATTGGACCTCATTGTTAAGGCTATGAGACTTTTGGATATTTATTTCAAACTTTTAAATTATTATATAGTCACAAGGGTTATATACTTATATACTCATATATTCGTAATATAAGTATTTTATAATTTATACCACTAATTATATATTTAATATTGATATACATAAATAATTATATACACATGGATGATGAAGTCAGCCTATGCTTATATAACCTTTTGTCAGCATAAAGCCCATGGACAATTGTGTGATCCATATTTCGAAAAACTGACCATGGGATGAGATACTATACTTATGTATTTCATATATGCCAAAAATCACAGTGATCCAATGGTCGGTTTATCATAATGTCACTAAGAAAAAACGAGACAGTTTTTCGTGATTATATTTTTTTTCATTGCTATATTTTGAAGTTCTAACATTGGATCACCATGATTTTTTGGCATGCATGACATCCACGGGTTCATTATCTAATCTAACGGTAAGTTTTTGTAAGCGAGCATGAAGCTTATAGACAAGTGTGGGATGCTTATTTTGAAAAATTGACCGTTGGATTAGATAATGTACCCATGGATGTCATGCATGCAAAAAATCATGGTGATCCAATATCAGGATTTTAGAAAATAGCTATGTAAAACTGCGATGGCCGAAAACTGTCGCAGTTTTTCTCATTGACATTTATGAGAAACCAACCATTGGATCATTATGATTTTTGACATACCACACATGCATAAGTATAGTATCTGATCCAACGGTCAGTTTTTCAAAATATTCATCACACACTTGTCTATGGGTTTCATGCTTACATAATTCCGTTTGATTTGATATTGTACCTATGGATGTCTTGTATGCAAAAAATCATGATGATTCAATGTTAGAATTTAAGAAAATAACAATAAAAAATTACGACGGCTTAAAACTGTCACAGTTTTTGTCATTGACATTTATGAGAAATCGATCATTAGATCAATGTGATTTTTGGCATACCACACATTCATAAGTATAATATATGATCCAACGGTCAATTTTTCAAAATATATATCCCACAATTGTGCATAGACGTCATGCTTACATAAGCATATATTAATCGGATAATTTCTATATAAATAATTATATACTTATATAAAAGAATTAATTACTTAAAATTTAATTAATTATAAAAGCCCTAAACACATTGGTGGTAAAGGGTTTCAATCAATCAGATTTGGCGATAAAGGGTATTTCATTCTCTCGTGGATCTGTGCATCTCCCTCAACTTTCCATCGCGAACACCCCCCTCACCAACAAAATATGCTTGATTGAAACCCTAGAATCTTTCAATCTCACTCTCCCCCTGTCGTTCTCGAGTTCATATCTTTCTATCGGTGCGGTCCCTCTCAACTCTCCCGGTGCATTATCTCTCTCTCTCGTGTCCGATCAGTACACAGAGTCCGATCCCCTTTGTTTTGCTGGTATCCTGCCTAAAGCAGCTCGCCGGCAACAGCCAACAATTCTTCTTCTGGTACGTACATTTTATTTTTTTATTTATTGATTCTCTATTTCAAACCCCTAAATCGTTATATATATATATATATATCGGTGCCTTCTCTATTTCTCTCTCTTGTCCGATGATGACGGTTTCGATTGGTGGTGTTTTGCTGGAATCCAGCATGTGTAACCTGAGCAGCCCGCAGGCATCAACCACTTCTTGTGGTATGTTCATTTTGATCTTATGTTGCATTTTAACTTGCATCTATTCGATTCAATGTCATATTTTAGTTTGGTTGCTCTGATTATTGCAT
>JAESVK010000138.1:1171752-1204530 GCA_017140935.1 Hamamelis virginiana | reverse complement strand
TATTGGACAAGCCTCGTGTATATATTGGGTGTATGAAATCAGGCGAACAATCCCCAAAACTAGCCACAACCAGCTCCCTAACAATCCTCAATGTGGCAAGACTGTCAAGTTTGATTTAAGTTGAGGCAAAACAGAGGGATGGAATAACACCTATTTGGGTTGATGGGTTCCAAACCACGCCTACAGAGAAGGGGTGTTAGCATTTATCTGTCGAAGCAAAGATTAGAAAACCTAGAACAAAAAAAAAAAAAAAAAATTAAGCTAACAGTCGGCTGTTAGCATTTATCAGTCGACCGACAAAGAGGGGGTTCTTCCTCATTTCGAAGCTCCTGCTAACAGTCGACTGATTCATGCTAACAGCCGACTATTAGCAAGCCAAAAAAAATTTCAAATTTTCCCACTCTTTCCCCATTTTTCTTGGCACCCAAACACATTGTTTGAAGAATATTATTAAATCAATCACACAAGTCATGTAAAAACCGCCCAAATTTGATTTTTACAAAAAAAAATTTCAAAAATCAGTGTGTTACATAGCAATAATAAAAATGGTGAAAACATCGAAAGATTTTGGATTAAGGTTGGGTTTTTTTGTGTCAAAATGAAAAGAAAAGATGGGTTTTTTGTGTCAAAATGAAAAGAAAAACACAATGTTTGGGTTTTTTTGGGTTACCTTTCTCCGGCGAGCTGACGGATGAAAATTCCCCTTCTTCTCAGGCGTGGCGAGTGCCCTTCTTCTCCGTCCTCTCTCTCTCTCTCTCTCTCTCTCTCTCTCTCTCTCTCTCGTTCTTCTTTTTCTACTCACTGACCAGATCTGAGAAATGTGGGGTTTTTTTTATTTGTTGGTTGATTTAACGGGTCACTTAGGCTATGTTTGGATTGAGAGAGTTGGAGAGAAGAGAAGAGAAATTCATTAACACTATGTTTGGATTGAGAGAGTTGGAGAGAAGAGAAGAGAAGAGAAGAGAAGAGAAACATTTTAAGTTTCTCCCGTTTGGATTGAGAGAGTTGAAGAGAAAGGGGAGGAGGGGGAGAGAAAGGGGAGAGAAAGAGGAGAGAAAAGGAGGGTTATTTTGTTCTCTCCAAACCGGAGAGAAATGAAGAGAAGAGAAAAGAAAGGGAAGACATGAGGGGTAAATTTATTAATTTATCCTTTCTCTTCCTTCATTAGCTTTTATTCTCTTTTTATGTAAGTAAGGGTAATATTGAAATTTACACTTTAAAATCTTCTCTTCTCTTCTCTTATGAAGGCTATCCAAACAGGATGAAGAGAAAGTCATTTAACTTTCTCCCCTCTCTATCCAAACAAGGTGGAGAGAAAGTCATTTAACTTTCTCTTCTCTTCTCTTCTCTTCTCTTAATGAGAAGAGAAGAGAAAGTTCAATGACTTTCTCTCCACCTTGTTTGGATAGAGAGGGGAGAAAGTTAAATGAGTTTCTCTCCACCCTGTTTGGATAGCCTTCATAAGAGAAGAGAAGAGAAGATTTTAAGGTGTAAATTACAATATTGCCCTTACTTACATAAAAAGAAAATAAAAACTAAAGAAAGAAGAGAAATGGCAAAATAGTAAAACCGCCTCTCACTTGACCTCTTTCTCTTCTCTTCTCTCCATTTCTCTCCCATTTGGAGAGAGATTTTAGCCTCCTTTTCTCTCCTCTTTCTCTCCCCCTCCTCCCCTTTCTCTCCAACTCTCTCAATCCAAACGAGTTTCTCTTCTCTTCTCTCCAACTCTCTCAATCCAAACATAGTGTTAGGCAACCGGGTTTAACCCATCTCTCAACACCCGCGTGTTTTAGCCAAATGAATTACACCCATCCGATCTCCATTTACTCCATCCAACGACCACAAAATTTGGGGCTGATCTGGGTCTGGTCAGGACGTCCTGACCAGATCAGATCTATATATATATATATATGGGACAGGTTCCTCTTACACCCTATTTTGACACCTATGTTTACACCTCGTTTTCAAATACCATTGTAGATCGAATATTTTGAGAAATCGACCGTTAGATTAGATACTTATCTTATGTTTGTCATGTGTGAAAAAAATCGGAGTCATCCAACGATTAGTTTTTAAAAAATATCATTTTGAAGAACGATTATTTTTTTTATTAATTAAAAACATAACAATTTTTTATAATGACATTTCTTAAAATCTAACCGTTGGATCACTATGATTTTTGGTATACATGATATGCATAAGAAATGTATTGAATCCAACGGTCGGTTCGTCTAAATATTTGTCATAGATAGTGTTTTGAAAACTAGGTGTAAACATAGGTGTCAAAATAGGGTGTAAGGGGATCTTGACCCTATATATATATATATATAAAGACAATTTCTGTTTAACATGTCTCAACATGTATAAAAGGAGCCATTTTACCAAAAAATAAAAATAAAAAAGGGGGCAATATCTATATATTCTATAACAATACACACGTATAATTTCTATATGCAACTGAGTGCGGCAGTTACCTATATTAATCATCTTGAGTCTTGACCAAGCCATGGATGAGTGTTACTGAGCTCGAGCTCTGACATCGGCACCACCGTGCTCAGGGTGAAGTGCAGACTATGAAGGCTATAATGACGCTGATTTGCAGACCGTTGTTCTTTGTGTTGGGCCGTAACATGAATTGTACTGGCTTTGGGCTCCTTTCTTCTCTTACTGCATACAGCATTGATGTCTTCTAAATTTTCCAGAACTTGTACCATGGATGCTCCTTTCTTCTCTTACCGGTACCCACCATGGCCGCCGAGCTTAATGTTGAAGTATAGACTCGTGAAGAATATAATGACTTCAGTGATTTATGGACCATTGTTTTCGGGCTGGGCCATACTTTTTATTGGGCTGGCTTTGGGCTACTTTGTTTTCTACCTGTACTAGCATCGATCTGCTCTAAATTTTCCAAAACTTGAACCATGGATGGTCTGTTTTGGGGGTCAGATTCCAGACATTTTAGGGCAATATGAGCTGTTTGGTACGCACCAAAAGAAGGGTACTGGTCCTGTAGCCGTGGGTCCATAAATGTCTTAAGCTTTATCATACTAGACAGCAATGGCTTGGCCCAGTCTACCAAACTGTGCCTCCCGCTGGACCTACTATTGTCAATTGCTGGAAGGCCCGTTAACAATTCCAGAAGGGCCTTGTTATTACAACTCCTCCCAACTATTAGCCCATCCCAACCATTTGTGATTTTTTACCGTTTTATGAAAAAAATACATTGTTTTTAAGAAAACTAACCGCTAGATCCACTAGAAAACATCATTTTGAACAACTTTGTAGAAGAAATTTTTTCCAAAATCTATCATTTAAGTAGACTTTTTGACATTTTTTACGAAATATTCTGTAAAAATAATAAATGGTCAAAAAGTCTACTTAAATGATAGATTTTGGAAAAACTTTCTTCTACAAAGTTGTTCAAAATAATGTTTTCTAGTAGTTAGCGTGGCTAGTTTTCTTAAAAACAATGTATTTTTTCATAAAATGGTAAAAAATTACAAATGGTTGGGGTGGGCTAATAGTTGGGAGGGGTTGCAATAACAAGGCCCTTCCAGTACCACCACGCCGAAGCTGTACACATCACTTTTTATATTCAAATGACCTGTCAAGGCAGGGGATTTCATGTAGCAGTAGAAGTGGAGATGGTTTTCAAAAAATGCACTTCCGCAATTTCGGGGCAAGGATGCGGACATGGTACATTAACTAGTCTCGCTCTGCCCATTGCCATCATTCCTAGTGAACCATTGCTAATCCTATAATCACATGGTATTATTAGTCCGTTTGGATTAGCTTTGCCTGAACTATTACTTTTAGAGAATTTTTTCTTTGGAATTATGTCCGAACCATCTTTTCACATATTAAAAATTTTCATACTTGGAATTATGTCAGAAGTTAAGGAGCCTAACTTTGGCCAATCCAAACCATCTTATCATTCTTTGAATCTTCAAAAAGTAATTGTAACATCATCTGGCATTTTGAGCTCCAAAAGTAATTTCAGATAAAGCTAATTCAAATAGGACTTAAGTTGTTTTTTAATAAAAGAGGATTTGGTCTTACCAGTGGCTACATATTCAGGTGCAGCATAACCATATGTGCCCATAACCCCCATTGTCACGTGTGAGCAGTTGTTTTTTCCGCCTTTAATTTGTGTTGTCACGTGCGTGTGGCCCTTTGCTAGACACATTTTAATCCGTCCTGTCACGTTCTTGTTATCGTTTGCTAGGTCCGACATGCCTCTAATTTGCATTGTAGTATGTGTGTCCGCATTTGTTGGACCTGATGTGCATGTAATTTGTGTTGTCACCTGCGTTTTGCCATTGGTCCAGCTAATTTGTGTTGTTACTTGTGTATCATCGCTTGTTGGGCCTAACATGCTTCTAATTTGCGTTGTCACATGTGTGTCGCCATTGGAGCATTTAATATGTGTTGTCACATGGATATCGCCATTTGTTACACCCAATGTATCTTTAATCTGTGTTGTCACATTTGTGTTCTCATTTAATTCGCCATATGTTGCCAACCCGAAGTCCGAAAGTTTTGCATTATAATCCTAAGAAAAAAAAAAAGAAAATTAGTACCGGAGTGAACTAATTAAAAACATGGAAAGACAGCTTCACAAAATCACAAGAGATTGAGAGCTTTACCCTATCCAGCAAAATGTTAGAGGTCTTAAAGTCCCGGTAGAAGATTGGCTTCTCCAAAGTGTGCAAGAAAGAAATGCCTCGAGCTGCTCTTATTGCAATTTTAAGCCTTATGCCCCATGGAAGTGGTTCTGCACTCTCTGGACCAGCCAAAATTGTAGCTTAATTATAGAGAACAAAAATAAATTCCTGGAAGAAGGAGAAGTGAAAATTTTTCATGTTCTTACTTCTGAAAAGGTGGTTTTCCAAGCTTCCCTTTTCTGCGCACTCGTAGACAAGAAGGAATTCTTCATTTTCCCGACTGTATCCCAGCAACTTAATGATGTTAGGGTGAGATAAAATTCCCAGGAATTTAATCTCAGACTGCGACCACAAATTTATAGATTAGTTAAATTCAACATAATCAACATTTACTCGTCTAGAATTTTTCTTTGTTACTAATACCACACTGTACCTCATAGGATGTGTGTGTGTGTGTGTGTGTGTGTGTGTGTGTGAGGATGGAATCAGATTTTCACTTGGGAACAATATAAAATAGTCATTTTTATAATATAGAGGTAAAATCAAAGATTTACAAAATTTTAAAATTAGAATTGCAGTATCATAAACATTCATACAAATTTATTAGGTGCTAGCATTTGACACAATGATTCCAACCCTTCAAATTATTCGTCACTCTGAGTTCAGTACAATTTGCTCAAGTTCGTTAAAGTTCATGACCCATAGTTAAATATATCCTATTTAAGGTCATAATTTCCTGAAAATTAATTGATTATAACTCTCTCATTTTAAATGGTTTCTGAGTGATTAAATTTTTTGAAAAACCCTGTAATCTTCCCTTTCAATAGGTATCATAATTTATATCAATCATTGCAAAGAATTTTTGACAAATTGATTTCTAAATATAAAAGGAAATTCATAAAAGATAATTCACAAAGCTGACCAAAATTTATAAAAAAAATTCTTCATGATACCATCATATGATAAAAATTGCAAACAAAAATAAAGGATCTCTAATAGGCAAATAATGCGCACAATTTTTAGATTTTCCAATTTATAGGGGCCTATTTGATTCGTGAAAACATTTTCATTTTTCATGTTCTGTGAAAATTTTGTGAAAATGATTTTCATTTTCAATTTTCAAAATTTAGAAAATGTGTTTGTCTCATTGCCTCTTAATTTTATTTTTTTTCTATTTTGAGCAAATGACTTTCTGCATTCATAGGGAGCAAATTAGCATGTTGATGTGAAAAATGCAGTCTGATTGAGGGGGAAAATAGCAGGATATGAAGGAAAAAAAAATTTGCCTGAGATTATACATTAAAAGAGTTAGTGATTAGTTGTTATTTGTTAATGGGGAGGGGGACAAATGGAGTTTGGATTTGATGTTGATCTAACAGGTTATCACCGTTGGCCGGATGGCCGACATGTGTGCAAGAAAGGGGATCCAATGATTCACATAAAAAAAGCCCATAAATTTAACAGGTGATCCAAAACACACCAGATTTGGGTCTCTCTTATGTGAGCTATTGGATCCCTTTTTTTGTACACGTGTCGACCACCAACGGTGATCAACAGGTCTGTCATATCAACAACAAATCCAAACTCGAACAAATGGACTAAGAACCACATCCATTAGTAATGAAACCCTCCCCTCATCCCAGAATATAAACCACTGTATAAGCCAAAGCTTATGTTCGAATAGGAAGGAACTTACCTGCCATTCCTTCAAACCCTAACGACTATCTGGATTGGATTTCTTAATGGCCACTGCCATTCCCACGTTGGCTTTGGATGGCGCGTACATATTTTTGTTAACCCAACAGATGAAGACTCGTCCAAAACCTTCCTCACCCAGCAACGTACTCGGTTTGAAATTCATAGTAGCAAACTTCAGTTCTGCACGAGTAAACACTTTCAGGTTCGGTTTTTTGATATTTCCACTACCCGTGGGTGTTTCATTCAATATGCTTTTGCTTCTTCTGCTATTGCTGCTTTCCGTCAATCCATTGTGTTTGCTACGGCTTTTTTTCATAGCACTCTTCAATTCCCAATAAGAAGACACTTTTAAGGTTCGCTGTGTTGATATTTCCAGTACTCGGGGGTGTTTCATTGACTATGCTTTTGCTTCTGCTTTTAGGACTTTTGCTTTTGCTGCTTTCCGGCGATCCATTTTGTTTGCTCTTATTACTTTTCATAGCACTCTTCAATTCCGAATAAGAAGACACTTTAAGGTTCACTGTTTTGATACTTCCAGTTCTCGGGGGTGTTTCATTAACTATGCTTTTGCTATTGCTTTTAGGGATTTTGCTTCTGCTGCTTTCTAGCGATCCATTTTGTTTGCTACGGTTACGGTTACTTTTATAGCACTCTTCAATTTTGCAAAAATAAACTCTTTCAAGTTCATTGTTTTTGTTGAAAGATTTGTCTCACATCGGTTTCTCACACCACTCAAGCTTGGTTAATAAATTCTAGAGACCTTCTACTTGGTAACTTAAGTTATTGAGTTGGATCCTGGTTTCTAACATGGTATCAGAGCTACGTCTTGGGTGGGCTCATATTTTCCATTCCCTTCACTCCCGTGTCACTGCCCGAGGCCATCTTCACTGCAAACCCATGGGTCACCAATTCTGAGGCTCAGGGTTTCGTCCACCCGCGTACAACCTGGGCGGTATCTATCCTATGTCTTAATGCTCGAGGGGCCTCTTTATCCAGAAACTCTTAGGCCTACCAAATCTCTGGCTCAAAGTTTCATCGCCCGCATATATCCGAGCTGTACGCGAGAGGGAGTGTTGAAAGATTTGTCCCACATCGGTTTCTCTTTTTTTTTTTTATAATTAGCACATCGGTTTCTCACACCACCCAAGCTTGGTTAATAAGTTCTAGAGACCTTCTACTTGGTAACTTAAGTTATTGAGTTTGATCCTGGTTTCTAACAGTTTTGATATTTCCAGTATTCATGTTGCTTTCCCTTTCTCCATTTTGTTTGCTGCTGTTTCTTTTCAACCATCCAGTACTTTATTTGATGTTTTTCTCAAGTGCCAGTACTGCATAATTACATGAAGAAACGAATATGAAAATTTAACCACTGAGTTTTATACAAATATTTTGAGGAATCATATGAGATAGGACTAACTGAGAAAGAAAAAAAATAGATTTTTGGAGCCTTACCACTCTAACTTCCGTCCTAATCAAAGAAGTAAAAATATTTAGAACGCGTGTGGTGTCTTTTGTAAGCCTTATTCGATCTATCAAATAATTAAATAAAAATATTTCACTAAACAAGTTGACGAACTGTACTTAATCTAATTGTTCTTAGGGAGCATATATAACAATCATTTTAATTAATCTAATCGGTTAGCCACTAATAGGAATTAATGTTTCTTTAATTTTTAAAACTAGATATATATGTATGTAAACCAGCTTTCAGTCTCGCTTCTCCCGGGACTAATTTTTGCAGTGTCCACGTCATCGCTGTGCGTGATTTGGGATTTTAGAAAATAAAGGAGTCGCCACCTTATTTTTAAGGAATAAGAAAACCATAAAAATATTTTATTTTTAATAAAATAAAACAAACTTCATTCAATGAAAACTCCTTCCAATTGTGGAAGGCATCACTTGAGCGTGTAATCACTTTCGCTTCACCACTTATCTTGTAATCTCATCAAGAATCTCTTTGTAAGTATTTTATCAATGAATCCAGATTTTCAGTTATATGTTGAAGGATTTCCTAGATTTAATTGTTATTATAAACTTGTTTATTCAGATAATTTAGATGAATATTATTTTGAAATTTTTGTAGTAATATGTGTTAATCCTTATGATCATATATTAGATTCAATTTTAATTTTTAAATTTAATATTCATTTTGAATATAATTATATTCAAGTAATTTTTCCAGAAAGATTTACTGAAAATATTTATAATTATACTCTAGATTAATTATATATATATATTACCAAATATGACATGGTAAATTAGAATAGGATGTAGATGAGAACATGTGAAACAAATAGGGTGGAGACATTAAAAGAAGCAGTGCATTTAGGAATCTCCAAATGGTAATTAAGGTTATTAATGTTGGGAAGACTGGAAAGAAAAGCTAGAAGTGGAGGGAGCATCTTTCTGTGCTCCTGGTTTTTACACACTGAGCTAGATGGTCTTCCAGCAAGAAAATTTGGACAAGCATCCTTACATATAAAAACAGTTTCTATTTGACAAGCCCCAATATAAAAGACGGCAACATCTCTAACAATACATGAACAATTTCCGTATGTGTAATCCATGCTTTATGGTAAAGTTGATTCGCAGAGCGTTGTTCTTAGCGGTGGGCCGTACTTAGCTTTGTTGTCTTACTTAATAGCATAGATCTGTTCTAAATTTTCCAAAACTTCTATCATGGATGGCCGCTCTTTGGGGTCATGATTCACACATTTTAGTGCAAGCTGAGCTGCTTGGTAGGCACCTTCTGGAGGGTACTGATCCTCTAGCCGTTGGTCCATAATTTCCTTGAGATTTCTGTTCTTGGACAGAAATGGCTTGGCCCATTCCACCAAGTTTTGCATCTCTTCCGGCCTTTTGTTGTCAATTGACCGAAAGCCCGTTAATATTTCGAGAAGCACCACGCCGAAACTGTACACGTCGCTCTTTACATACAAACAGCCTGTCCAATTCAGCATGTTAAAGATACTGCAACATATGACATAGCCCATATTTCAAATGACCTGGTAGCCCATATTTGAAACAATGGACCTACTAAAACATTGTGGGCCACATGCTAGGCGGAAATTTTGTCTTAGTAGAGTATCCAGTAACTATGATTTTTGATATACATGACATCCATAAAAACAGTATCTAACCGTCGGATTAAATACCCCTATCATGTATGTTCTTTAAGGTAGGTAATTTTATGTACTAGTAGGGGGATGATGATAGAATAGGGAACGGGAGAGTGAAAAACTAGTCTCAACTCACTCTATTGTCATTCATAGTCGACCATTTCTAACTCTATAATCACATGCTATTATTTGGCCCTCGATAGATTAGGTTTACCTAAAATCAATTTTGGAAAACTTTCTCTTTAAAGTTTATTCTAGCCATCTTTTCACACATCAAAATTTTATTTTTAGAAGTCATTATGAGAGAAGCTGGGGGTTCATCTTTGGCCAGCTATCCTAATACTCCCAAGTCTTTTAAAAATGACTGTCACCCCATCCCTTTAGATCAACATTTTGAGCTTCAAAATTAATTTTAGGCAAAACTAATCCAAATAGGGCCTAAGTTGTTTTTCGGATTAATTAAAAAAAAAAAAGAAGATTTCTTACCCATTGCTAGATATTCAGGAGCTGCATAACCATATGTACCCATAACCCGAGTTGTCATGTGCGAGTTGCTATCTTCTTGGTGCAACGCGCCTCTAATTTGTGTTGTCACATGTGTGTCGCTGTTTGCTGGGCATGTTCTAATATGCATTGTCACGTGCTTGTCGCCAATTGCTAGGTTCGACATGCCTCTAATTTGAGTTGTCACATGCATTTCACTATTTGTTGAGTCTAGCATGCTTCTAATCTGTGTTGTCACATGTGTCTCACAGTTGGACCTACTAATTTGCGTTGTCAATTGCGTGTCACTATTTGCTAAGCTCAACGTGCCTCTAATCTGCGTTGTCACCTGTGTGTCGCCGTTGGGCCAACTAATTTGTGTTGTCACTTGCATGTCGCCGTTTGTTGGACCCAAAGTGCCTTTGATCTGTGTTGTCACTTGCGCATCGCCTTTTGATAGGGCATATTTTGGCAACCCAAAATCCAAAATTTTGGCATTATAATCCTTAGAAAAGAAATTTAAAAATTAGAAGGAAAAAGAGGGAGGAGGGTGGAAGCAAGAAAATTAGTACGTGAGTGAATTAACTCATTAAACACACTGAGAGATAGCTTCACAAAATCACAAAACACAGAGAGCTTTACCCCATCCAGCAAAATGTTAGAGGTCTTAAAGTCCCGGTAGATGATTGGCTTCTCCTAAGTGTTCAAGAAAGCAAGGCCTCGAGCTGCTCCTATTGCAATTTTAAGCCTCATGTCCCATGGAAGAAGTGTACCCACTGCACTAGCCAAAATTATATCTTGTAGTGAACGAAATGAATCTATGCGTACTACATCATCTTTTCTTTTCCTTGTAGAAAGAAAAACTAAAATTTGCATGCAAATGTATGTCTTTGTCATGATCCTAGCAGTTTTTGAAATTGCTTCTTACTTTTGAAAAGATGGTTTTCCAAGCTTCCCTTTTGTGCGAACTCGTAGACAAGGAGGTATTCTTTATCTTCTTTCGAGCAGTAAGCCACCAACTTTATGATATTGGGGTGAGATAAATTTCCCAGGAATTCAATCTCGGTATGCAACCACAAAGTTATAGGATAATCAAATTCAACATAACCAATATTTACTCATTTAGATTATTATTATTATTTTTTTGCTACTAATACCCCATAGTATATATTAATAATGGAATCAGATTTTGTTTTAAAATAGTCACTTTTAGTACCTTCCATCCCATTTGATCTTTCAGTGTTGAAACTGCAAAGACCAACAAAAAAAAAAGAAAAAAGAAAACATGAATAGGAAAAGGAACTTACTTGCCATTCCATAAAACCCTGAAGACTCTCCGGGTTCAATTTCTTGACGGCCACTGCCATTCCTACGCCGACTTTGGGCGCCTGGTATGTCTTTTCGTGAACCCAACCTTTGAAAACCTGTCCAAACCCTCCCTCACCAACCAACAAATCCGGTCTAAAATTCTCAGTAGCAATCTTCAGTTCTGCATAAGTAAACATTTTTAGGTTCATTGTTTTGATATTTCCACTACTCGGGGGTGTTTCATTCACGATGCTCTTGCTTTTGTTTTCAGTGCTTTTGCTTCCATTACTTTTCGTCAATCCATTTTGTTTGCTTTTTGTAGCACTTTTCAATTTTGGAAGAGAAAAAAATTTCAGGTTCCGTTTTTTGAACTTTCTGGTACTCGGGGGAGCTTCATCCACGATGCTTGTCCTTGGTGCCACTGCATAATTACATAAGAAACAAATGTGAAAATTTAAGCACCGAATTATACAAATATTTTAAGGGATCGTATGAGACAGGAACAAATTAAGAAACAATGATTTCTCTCTTTTTTTTTCTTCCTGGCCATATCCAATAACAATAACCCATTTGGGGCCAAAAAAAAAAAAAAAAGAAAGAAAGAAGGAAAAAGATGGATGCTTTGTATGTTTCTTGGGAAAAGATAGAAAAACAGAATTAAAAAAAATAAAAATTTATATTTTTATTAAAGTAAAAGATGAATGCTTCGTTTGTTAATTTGTTGGGAAAAGATAGGAAACAGAATTTTTATAAAAAAAAAAAAAATTCTATTTTTATTTTCTGTTACAGCATTAGAACATCAAAATTTTCTCTTTTAATTTTTTTTTTTCCTGAGAAAACAAAAACTCTATCCAATAGAATCAGAAGGCCATTTTAAATTAATTTTGCCTACAATCACTTTTAGGGTTTAAAATTGATTCTGAGCTTGTTTATAAGTCTTAAAATTACCCATGATAGATTATGGGTTTCAAAATTGATTTTGGCCAAATCTAAGCTCTTTAAATTATGTTCTCATCAATTCTAATATGAAAATTTTGATATATAAAAGTTGGTTTAAATATAGCTTTTAAGAGATATCAAAATAAAAAAGATAGCCATCTAAAAATGATTTTAAGAAAAACTAAACTAATATAAAAAAGGCTTAATACAACCTTTTAACTTAATGGAATTAAACTAAAGCAACGCACAAATATATGTTTCACAATTGAAAACAAATAATTCTATCAGATAATTGAAAAAACCATACAATTAGGTAATTTAGAGTGCCGTGTCCTCTAGAAGCTCTATTCAATTAAAAAAAAAAAAAAAAAAATTACACTTTGGCCCTGAACTATTGGCCGTTTTCACGTTGGTTTCGATTGCAAAATGTGCCCCATAAAACTATTAGATATGTGAAAAGACTTGGTTTGATAGTAGCTTTAAAGAAGTATGTGAAAGAAATACTTTTTCATAAGGACCCTTATCCATGGAATTCTCTCCCCATATGCAGCTCTCACTTCCATTAGTTTTTTTCATTTTTGAAACTTACCTCACCTTGGACAATCTCCAAAGGTGGATTCAAAATGAATGGGACTTGATCCAAACTTAGATGGATCTATTTCTCTCCAATACGCATAAAAATTGTATGGAAACTTGTGTTTGGTTTATGGAAAAAGAGATAGAGAGAGGATGCAAAAAATAAATCCACAATCCACTGCTATTGCCAAACCGTTATGAATTTCACTGTAGCAAATCCAATTAACTATCCAACTATTTCAAAAAAATTCACTCAAGAAGTATTTCAAAAAGAAGAAAGACGTTACCTATAAACGGAGGACTCATGGAGCAAAGCAAGGTATGAAATTCTCCCTCACTAGTTTCGATTTTGAGATAGAGATGTCTGCCTATGTACCTGACAGATGAAGTGATTTTGGGCTATGCTTATCTACTGGACCTCCCAAACAGTTTCCTTTCTTTTTCTCTCTAGATTTAATGGTTATCTACTGGCTACTGGAGCACAACGGCCCCGTTTGGAAACAGAATCACAAGCAGAATCCGTAGAGAAGCAGAGAAGCTGGGTGTGACCGGCTTCTCTCAAAATCGATTTTTGCAGATTTTGAAGCGGCTTCTTCATTTGCCAAACGCTCCCAAGTCTGCAGAATCACAAGAGAAGCAGCTTCTCTTGCTTCTGCTTGTCTAACCAAACAGGCACAACATCTATGGAGGGTTCTGAGAAGGTGCAAAGGAAATAGAAGATCGAGAGAAGCTGCAGCCCTCGGGGTCCATACAAACACGTACTCATTAACTACAAGCATATATACAAGCAGGTATACATTATCTGGAGGACTGGAGGAGGCTTTCCCAAATGAATCTTTGACTCTTGACTCATATTTTACACCTATCTTTCTTCCCAAATCGACGGGCTTTACCCCGGTTACAGGTTTGCAGCTTTTGAAAGACGGGTAGATGAAGGAGTCTTTTAATTTACTCTATTTGTTTGCAGAAAAACCACTTTCCTCATAACATCTATAGACGATTTGTTACCTCAGCTGGAAGGTTTTGTATAGATACATTGGTTTGTGTCTACCAGCCTACCAGGTTCTGCGAAGGAGCAAAGCAAACAGACGTGGAGACAAAGGAAAACGAGTACGGAGAGAGAAAGACAATATCGGCATAACATTTTACTAGTTTAGGCCTCAGGGACCCATTCAAACGCTCACCAACTACATAATACATTGTTTTCACTTTTCAGGCCTAATTTCAGTTTGACACGAAAATAATTCCTGGAAAAACTTTTTGAAAATTAATATTTTTTTTTAATACTTAATATGTCGTGGAAAATCTGGAAGGTCCTTATTATTAGTGTTTAGAAAATCAGGAAGTGATGCAGAAATTTGTCAGATTCTGGCACTGTGAGATGATCTTCTAGCAATAAAAATTGGACACAAGCTGTTACACATTTTAGAAGCATCCTTATAAAGACAATTTTTCTATTTGTTATAATCCAATAGAAGGTGACAATGTCTGGAACATTGGGCTGAAGTGGGCTTATGCTAGGACACCTGTACCACACTGCCCGCAATGATTGGGGTGAAATCAAGGCCGGCCCTTGGCTTTTGCCTATTAAAGCATTTGCTTGAGGCTCCCAATTTTAAGGAGCCCAATTTTTTTTTTTAGCTCTATACTCCCACAGTCCATTGACAAGGGCTTTCTCCATAGTTTTCTAATCTATTAATCTAAAGGGCCCAACCACAGGAAGCTGCAGCAGCAAAAATTGAAGGGTTTTTAACAAAGCCCCTCAATTCCTCAAAGCCTCCCCTGCCCCTAAGGCACTAAGCCCCTTATTGATGTCGAAACCCTTCAGTCCAGCAGTCCTTCACCCTTCACTTCTCTCTTCTCCTCTTCTCTGCGATTCTAAACCCTAAAATTGTGGAACCGTGGAAGCGCCAGCAGCCAGCAGGCGGCAGGCCCTAACGAGACTTCGTCACGTCGAGACCCTTCGCTTCTCTCTCTCTCTGCCGAGTGCGACTCTGCGATTGCCGATTCTTTTATTCTTTAATTCCTAAATCTCTTAGAGGTAAGCTTTTTATATTCATAATCTCAATCCTTTTTTCAATTTCCCTAAATTTTTTGCTTCTTTAGTTGTTGTTGTAATCTAGTTTCTTCAGACTTTGATTCATCTGTGTTATAAAGCTGGAGCATATTTCATTTATAGCTAATAGCTTTAAACTTTCATCTTGTTTCTCTGTTTTTTTATTTTATTTTATTTTATTATTTTTTATAATGTTACATTTTTGTATATTTATCCCTAGTTACATTTTTCTTAAGACTTTGATTCCTCTGTGTTATAAAGCTGGAGCAGATTTCATTTATAGCTAATAACTTTAAACTTTCATCTTGTTTCTCTGTTTTTTTTATTCTATTTTTAAGTTGGGGTAGCCTTTTCTAATCTTTATTACCAGGATTATATATATATATATATATATATATATATAGCCTTTTCTAATCTTTCTAAATAGGTATTCTCTTCTATTTAGCATTTCTTTTATGTTGATGTTATTTAGGGATTTAACTGTATGTTTTTTTCCTTTATTTCCTATATATTTGAATTATATTAATTTTAATAGATTAAGTATTTTGATATTTGTTTGATATATGTGTATTAGTGAATGGTGATAGGAGGTTCTGGGTAAGCCAAATGAAAACCCTTTTGTGAATTGCTTGTTGTAGTATGGTTGTAGGTTTTAGCCTAAAAGAAACTAAGATATGCAATTTTTTTTTTTATATATCAAAGTGTAGAAGGGCCTCATTTTAGGAACTCGCTTAGGGCCACCCAAACCCCAGGGCCGGCACTGGGTGAAATGGAGACTTTATAATATGAGTTAGAACTTTACCCTCATCAAAAAACCTGGCAGAACACCATTTTCAACAAGGAGAAATACGTTACCATTTTCAACATGGAATTCTCCCTCAAAATACGCCTCTCACTTCTTTCTTCTTTCTTTTTTCATTTTTTTTTTAATTTTTGGGGGGAGATTTAAACTACTCTAGACATCGGAACTCCTTCAACGGACACCGCGCCAGAGCACGAATTCCCAGCTGCTGAGACGGATGAAGGGAGAAGTCTTATTTTGCGCGGAAAAATCACTACCTGATTTAATGGCTGATCAAAGTGATACCTGGGCTGTCATCATCTACTGGAACTCCGAACTCCCCACCAGTTTTTTCCCTGTCCTCTTCTGTGTGAGTGGATTCAACTCCATTTAGATGCAAATATAGAGATGTTTTTTTTTTATTATTATTATTATTATTATTATTATTATTATGATCTATCTATCCAGATTCCGCGAAGGGGAAGAGGAGTAGAGAAAACAGACAAGGAGAAAGACGATACCGAATTCCGAGTGCAGAGAAAAAATACTGCACGTCTCCATCTCCCTCTCTCGATCTTCTTTTATTGGGTAAAGCTGTCCTACCGTGCTTATGGGAGGTTTTTTTCTATTCAAATCTCGGGTTTGACCAAAATCGTATATTGACATGAATGTAGTAGTTTGACATAATTTTGCATAAGTATTACTAGCGGCAGCTGCGGCTACTAATAAGCACATTCTTCTTGGAAATTTCGAATCTACAAAATCTAACCCATCACTTCATGGCCATATCCAACTATTGCATTTGCCATTCTATTTGCCTCCCCATAAACATGTCTTAATGTGGTTTAAGAAACCTTAATTAAACTGTAGTAGCAGCTTCAATTTTGTTTTTTTATCTTTTATTTTGACAATCTTACGTCAAAAAATTACAATTTTTTCAGAGTGATGTTTATCAAAAACAGACTGTTGGATCACTGTGATTTTTGGCAAATATGAAATTCATGGGAAGTATATTTAATCCAAACAGTCAATTTTTCAAAATTTATTTTGCATTTCACTCGAGGCATGCCACCTCACACAATTTATGTAAAATGCACCATATAATAGCCCCCTGATTAAACCAAATCTACAAATAAGGTGCACTTGATTCTGATTGATTTGTTGTGCATTTTATCCAAACATTTTTTTATTATAATATTTATTTGTAGATTTGGTTTAATTAAGGAGTGTTATAAGATACATTTTATGCTAAGTTGGGTAAGGTGGCCTACATGAGGCAAATGCAAAATATATTTTAAAAACCGACTATTGGATTAGATATATTTCTTATAAATTTCATGCTCACAAAAAATAATAGTAATATTCCAATAGTTGGTTTTTTATGGTAATATCACTGTGAAAAATTGTGATTTTTTTATCTTTCAAAATATCACCATTTTTTTTTTATTTTCTATAATAAGACTTTTCAAAAACTGACTGTTGGATCACTGTGATTTTTGGCGAGGCATGAAATTCATAAGAAATATATCTAATCCAACAGCCAATTTTTTTAAAAATGCTCTACATTTGGTTCTATAACCTTTTACATAAATAGTCTGCTAATAGGAGCTTGCTTTCTGTAATCAATAATATGCAATAGTGTTGCCATACATATTACTCTTTTTACCGTCTTCAACAAAATCACAAAATCGATCACATGATATGACTGTATATGTAACAATATAACATCAACACAAACAGATATAATTACCTAACATGATATGTTTCATTTGCTGAAATATCTAATGACATACTGCATTAGAATAAGATGCGTTTGAGACGATTAATATGACATGTCATATGCATTATGCAAGCAACACATGCATGAAACAAATATAGTGGAGATCGATATGAAAAAGGGCATTGTGTTTAACAGTTTTCTTGAGTTACAAGAACCAATAATCTCCACATGATAATTAAGTTTATTGCTGTTTTGAAGACTGTGAGTAACTGAGAAATTGGAGGGAGGCAACAGTCTAAAAATTCATCTGTTGCTGCTCCTGATAAAAAAACAACTACAAAAACAAAAAAATGTTCTTCAAGCTAGCATTAAAATTTAGACACTGTTACGCATTTTTCAAGCATCCTTATATATAAAGAAAATATGTATTTGGTATTTGATAAAGGGAGGAAATGTCTGTAACAATACACATATAATTTCCTTGTGCATCTGAGTGGTGCGCCCACTTGCTGGACCTATATCTATAATCAATTTTTTTTTTTTGGTCGAATAAGTTTTCATTGACACAGGCCACAACACAAAAAACTTTTACATACCAGTCTCTGACCATAGAGAAGATGGGATATCCCTCTTCAACCTAATACCAGAGCAGTTCTGTATTAAAGCCCAAGCGATAACCTATCTTACGAGCATAACTACTAGAGTAATGCTATAAATTATTACAACGAGTTGTTATAAGAAGAAAATGACCAGTAGTTTTGGAAATTCATTCATAGATAGTTCTAAAAGATCAAAATATTACTTTCTAAGTTTCTAGCTTGTAGCAATACCTTGTGTCGATAACGTACATTTTCCTCCACTGGACTGACACGGCAGATAAAACAAGACGCAGCCCCACCACCAGCAGCCAGGCCCATCTCTTTTCCCACCATAGCATCGCCACCCGTTCTCACAACAGAACCAAAAGCCGCAAGGTTACCATTCGAGTCAAGAAGGACTTGCATGGGCCGATAAAACTTGACAAATCCCATTTCCAGAGAGTCTTTCTTGGTGTTGGGCCGGACAATGCATTGGACTGGCTTTGGGCTCCTTTGTTTTCTTCCTCAAAAGCATTGATCTGTTCTAAATTTATCAAAACTTCTTCCATGGATGGTCGCTTTCTGGGCTCGTTTTCCAGACATTTGAGAACAAGCTGAGCTGCTTGGTACGCACCATTTGGAGGGTACTGGTCCTTTAGCCGTGGGTCCATAATTTTTTCAACATTTCTCTTACTGAACAGAGATGACCTGGCCCATTGTATCAAGTTTTGCATCTCTCCTGGCCTATTTATGTCAAGTGCTCGAAGGCCTGTTAATAATTCCAGAAACACCACGCCGAAACCATACACGTCGCTCTTTACGTACAAATGACCTGTCCAATTTAAGGGACATTACTTATTAGTCATGTTTATTTCAACTATTTAATTATAGGAAAATACTACGTATCGCTACAACGTATCACTATAAGCATCTCTACAAGAAACAAGAACTGTAGATTTTCAAAAATATCCATCGGTGATTATTCAAAACTACCATTATTTTCTTCTTGTAACGATACTTGTAGTAACGATACTTGTAGTGATGTATAGCATTACTCCTAATTATAATGATGACGTATTAGAAATAAGCTACCTCAAAATACTACAGCATATAACCTAGCGCGACTTGGTAGCCCATGCCCATATTAGAAAATGGGTCAACTAAAACATTAGAGCGAGCAGGCTAGATGGACCATTGCTAACCCTATAATCACATGCTATTAAGTTATTCTTTGGATTAATGAAAAGATATTAAGATTGGTGTGGCTGTACCAGTAGCGACATACTCCGGAGCAGCATAACCATATGTGCCCATAACACGGGTTGTCACTCGTGAGCTGCTGCTTGCTGGGATCAATGCACTTCTGACTTGTGTTGTCACATGCATGTCGCCGTTCAATGCACCTTTTATTTTTGTTGTCACATGCGTGTTGCCATTTGCGGGACACGTTTTAATTTGTGTTGTCACGTGGGTGTTGCCATTTACTGGGTCCAACATACCTCCTATTTGTGTTGTTATGTCCGTGCTGTTATTTGTTAGGCCCAAAATACCTCTAATATGTGTTGTCACCTGTTTGTCGCCATTAGGCAAACTAATCTGCGTTGTCACTTGCGGGTCTCCATTTGCCGGACTCAACAAGCCTCTAATCTCTGTAGTCACCTGCGTGTCACCATTGGACCAACTAATCTGCGTTGATACTTGCATATCGCCATTTGTCGGATCCAATGTGCTTGTAATATTCGTAGGCTTTTTTACATCTGCGCCGCATTTTGTTGAGCTGAACATTGCTAACCCAAAATCCGAAAGCTTGGCATTATAATCCTAGAAAAAGAGAATAAATTAAACAAATGAAGCAAAAAAATTCGTATGGGAGTCAACTCAAATTGTTCACAAAATCACAAAATACAGAGAGCTTTACCCCATCAAGCAAAATATTGGTAGTCTTAAAGTCCCGGAAGATGACTGGTCTCTCCGAAGCGTGCAAGAAAGCGAGGCCTCGAGCTGCTCCTATTGCAACTTTAAGCCTTATGCCCCATGGAAGAGGATCCAAACCATCTAAAGCAGCAAAAATTATTATAGTGAACTAAATGAAGCTATTCAACCATTTTTTTTCTCTCACCATGTAGAAGTAAAGAAAAATTTTAAAATATGCATTTAATATAAATGTATACAGACTTTCGTCCATTTGTGTTAGTTTTTTCTAAAATCACTTTTGAAAAATACTTTTTTTTCATATATCATTTTAAGGTTATGATCAATTCATATTTTCGTATATCAAAATTTTCATATTATAGGTGGTATTAACTTTTAATATGAAAAATTTGCCAATTATTCTATCGTCCATCAAGTCGTTTAGAAGTATTTATCACCCCATCTCTTAGATGAGTGGAGATCTTCTGTTCCACTATTATGTACTACTTTCCTGTCCCCTCTCACAAAAGTCCACCTTGAAAATTTAAATTTGAATATTTATTAAAATGTGGGATTTTCGATGTGGACTTTTGTAAGAGGGGATAAAAAAATGGTATATACAAATGGGACAGAAGATCTCAACTCCTCTTAGATCAAGTAAAATTTTGTACTTCAAAAATAATTTAAAAAGAAACAAACAAGCGAGACCTTTTGTCTTAGTAGATTTTGACGATGCTTCTTACCATTGAAAAGTTGGCTATCCAAGCTTCCATTCTGCATGTACTCATAGACAAGGAGGAATTCTCTGTCTTCTCGGCAAGATCCCAGCAATTTAATAATATTGGGGTGAGATAAGCTTCTCAAGAATTCAACCTCGGACTGCGCCCACAAATTTATAGATTAATCAAATCCAACAAAATCAACATGTGTAGAATTAGGATTTTGTCTCGAAAGTGCCAAAACTTCAATGTACGTAATGATAAGATCATAAGATAGCTATTTTTGTATGAAAAATAGTATAATATAGTCATTTTCATATTGTAGGGAAAAAAATTATAATTTCATAAAATTTTGAAGCTAGAATTGCAATATTATAAAAATTTATACAAATTTATTTAGTCACTCCAAATTTGGTACAATGCATATGAGTTCATTAAAGTTCATGTCCACAATTTAAAATACCTTATTCTAGTGTCACAATTCTTTTGAAAATTCAATTGAGTATAATTCTCTTATTTTAAACACTTTTTGAGTGGTTCAAATTTATGATAAGCCCTTGTATTCTCTTCTTTCGAATCCTATATGTATCATATAATTTGTCTCGATATATAGAATTTTTTATGAATTTATTTTGAAATATAAAGAGGAATTCATATAGAAAATAATTCACTAGAAATTAATTAATTCCCCAAAATTTACCATTTTTTTTTTTTTTTTATGATACTAACATTTTATATAATAAAAAATTCAAGCAAAATGAAAATAAGGAATTTAGCCCAAAATTTACCAAATTTTTTTAATTTTTTATTTTATGTTACTAACATTTTATATAATAAAAAATTCAAACAAAATGAAAATAAAGAATTTAGCATAGGCAAAATTATGCACACAATTTTCATAATCTTAGTTCCATCATTGGGATATGTCCAGGTTGTTGGAAAATTCAAGAAATTAATGTACAATTAATAAAAACTAGATTGATGATCCATCACAATAATCAAATAAATAATTAAATAGAGTATGTGGAAGTTACATTCATCAAAGGAGTAGTTTTTTCAAAAATGTTAATAAGAAAAATTGTGACTCGTTTTGGGAGCACAGTTTTTCATACATATTTTGAAATTCGGACATTGAATTACTGTAATTTTTGATATGCAAGAAATCCATAAGTGCAGTATTTAATCCAATGGTCAATTCTTCAAAATATTCATCATCTTTTAATTTCATACTTTATATAAGAAACTTGATCATTTCTGTATATATATATATATATTGAATATGAAAGGAACTTACCTCCCATTCACTCAAGCCCTGAAGACTCTCTGGATTGGATTTCTTGATAGCCACCGCAATTCCGACACCGAAGTTGGACGGCGCGTACGTCATTTTGTCGACCCAACCTTTAAAAACCTTTCCAAAACCTCCCTCACCCAGCACCATATCCGCTCTGAAATTCATAGTAGCACTCTTCAGTTCCTCAAAAGTGAACATTTTGAATAATGGCGTTATCGTCTTTTCAGTTCTCAGAGGTGTTTCAATGACGATGCTCTTTTTGCTGTTTATAGAGCTTTTTAATTTGCTTTTTTTCGTCAATCCATTTTTTTTGCTGTTGCTACATTTCGTCGGTCCGTTTTGTTTGCTGTTATTTTGAGGTGCCCGTGCCACTGCATAATTACACTAAGAAATTAACAGGTACAAAAATTTAAGCACGTACTGAGATATACAAATATTTTGAGGGATCATAGATTCATAAGAGATAGCACTAACGAATTGAAGAAATAGTGCTTCCTCTCTTTTCTTTTCTTTTTTCTTTTTTTTTTTCTGCCCATATCAAAAAACAAGAATCCATTTGGGATTATGGGAATTGGGAAACTATTTAAGGTTATTAGAAAACAAAAATAATTATGCAGTATATATCGATAGATCATTATTTGAGATCTAAGAAAACAGAGACCTCCACCCAATTGAGTCTAAGGCTTCGTTTGCCTAAAATATTTTTTTTAGTGATTTTGAGCTCATTTTATCATTTATGTCTTAAAATCATTATAGATTATGGATTTCAAAATTGATTTTGATCATAGCTAGGCTTTGTAACTTCTATCATAACTATTTATAGAATAAAAATTTTGATATGTGAAGAGATAATTTAGACCTAACTCAAAAGAGATAGATAAAAAGATAGTTTTCATATAAGAAATTTAAAAAATTTTAGATGCACAAAATTCCTGAGTGGTATATATATAAATATTGAGTAATGATCTAGTCAGTTAATGCTGATTTAGATTTAAGTCAGTTAAGACTTATGGCCGTTGGATCGAGACTTTTTTAAATGATGAGATGATCCAATGCTCATAAATACTTAGTTGACTTAGATCTAAGTCAGTATTAACTGACTAGATCATTACTCAATACTTATATATATACCCATCTTACCATACCTTACTCACCATGAGGAAAATAAAGAAAGAAAAAAAAGGGGGAATTTGGCTAAAGGTCCTCATTTAGAAGATTTTCATGCCAAAAGTCATCTCAAAAAAATTTTCTTCCCAAAAGTCATTTTGGCATGAATTGGACAAAAATACCATTCATTCCTAACAATCTTCAACACCACCTACACCCTCAACCTCCGGTTCATTACGTCATGCCACAAAGTTCACTGTGTCGGAAACGCATGTCACTACGTCGGAAAACGCGGGTCACTACGCTTAAAAAAAAAAAAAAAAAAAAAAAAATCTTTTTCCTACATTTTCCAATCAACCAAACAAAAAGTTAATTAAAAAAACATTTTCTTTTCCCTACATTTTCATAGCAAACAGAAATCAAACAAAATTGCACACCTCATGACATTTCAATATTTGTGGACAGGAAAGAGAGAAAGGTAGAGAGAGAGAGAGAGAGACGTATAGTTGCAGATTGGCCAATTTTCAAACAAATTAAAGAAAGAACGAGAGACAAAGTGAAACGCTTAACAGGGAAAAGAAATTTATTTGGGGTTGTAAAGACTAATTTTCGTCTTAAAGCTTATCTCTCTCTCTCTCTCTCTCTCTCTCTCTCTCTCTCTCTCTCTCTCTCTGTCTCCCTTAGTCTCTCTTCCTTATCTCCAGTAGCTCTATCACGGCTGGCGGTGTAACATTCATTATCTCAAATATAGAGGAACCCATCATCCTCTGAAAATTCAGAATGAGAGAAAGGACGCTGCGATATCTTTCTTGTGATATTGTTTACACCATAAAATAACTAGCCAATGAAAAAGTGCCTTGTAACCAATTAAAGAATGAGTTTAATTGGCTAAATGGCTTACCAATTAATGAAGGACACATGTCCAAGTTAGTTTTAAGGTGAATAATCTGGAGAAAAACCAGAATCCCCCCACGTTCTCTTCAAATAACTGCAAAAAAACTGCTATAGCGGTTACTTTTGAATATTTAAACATATTTTAAAGGTATTTCCATCAAAGAATGCAGCAAGTAACTGCTAATAACTGCTGTAGCAGTTACTTTTTATATATTTAAACATACTTTGGTAGTTTTTTTATATGAGAATGATAGATTTTCGTTCTTAAACATGGAGAAATGGAGTCTGCAGCAGTTATTTAAGTAAGAAAACAGATTTTACAGCCAAGTGGAAGTTCCTGATTGGGTTGAAGACGGACGAGCAGAAGCTTCAAACCAATCATTATGCAGCAAATCTCCATCACAGCAGTACACGTGGACTCCAAACATGATGCAGGAGCACTTGACACTTGTCAACACCTTATTGGACACGGATGGAAAGCAGTTACCTCTCAAGTCTATAAATAGAGGAAGGACTCTCCATGCAAATGGTCCACGACCTCACAAGACTCACGTCTTTATGCTTATTTCTTCTTTACCTCTCCTCACCTCAATGTATCTCTTAACTTAGAATTTCTTTTCTCATCCCATATTCTCTTTCCCTTCGTCTAGGATCTCTCTCCCTTATCTCTCTATCCTCTTCGTCTAAGATCTCTCTCTCTCTCTCTCTTCTATCCTCTTCAGTCTGATTGCTTCGAAGGACTTTAACAGAAGTGTATAATTGCTGTACCAGAAATGGAGGTAATAATATGATTATGTGGTTTCTTTGAAGTATTTTATTTACTGCTTTACTTGTTACATTTCGAGTCATTTACAATTATTTTGCCTTATTTGATTAATTAAAAGTCCTCTTCATTGAGGCAACACCGAATTCTCACAATTGCCTGATTAATATATTTTTGGCTCGAGTAACTTCGAACCAATCTTTTACCTTGAAACGGTGTAAGGTCAACCTTTCTGGCACGCCCCCCACTTCAAACCATACGTGTGCAGTTGCCACTTGAAGATTTCCTAAGCGAACAGATATATATCACGATCTCCTTGAAAATATAAAAATAGAAAATCCATGGATGATACAAAGTAAAATCCATTTGCTTATAATTATAAACCAAATCAACTGCAAATCATAATGATAAGCAAACCGGCTGGAATTGCAGAGACGCCGGCGAGGGATTGACCCAAACCCAACCAGCACGCTTCTCGATGGTGAGGAATTGCAAGTTTGAATTGCGTTTTGTTGTTAATTTCACGGCGTTGCAGAATTTGCCGGTGTATCGCCGGTCATGGACACAATTGTGGAAGATGGGTTCGTCGGAAGGGATGGCTGTCATGGTGTTCGGCAGGTGTCGTGGGGAGAGAAGGTGGGATTTGGGGGTATATTTGTCTCCTAAATAAATATTTTTAAAAAATTAGAACTTTAGCCATGAAAGCTTTTTTAAAAAGGATTTTAGGAAACAAAAAATTTGTTTGAGGCCTTTACCCAATGGGCTACTTTAAAGTAAGATTTTCCGCCAAATATCCAAAAAAAATTAAAAGAAAAAAAGAAAAAAAAAAAGAGAGGAGATTAACAACATTAATTTTCAAGAAGGTGAAAGACCTTACCTATAAAAGAAGGACTCATCGCCCAAACTAATTAAGGTATGGAATTCTCCCCTCAAAATACACCTCTCGATCACTTGTTTTTTCTTGTTTTTGAGATTTATAAAATTACTTTAAACATAGGAGCTCCTTCATGGGACTCCATGCCGAAGCACAGATTCATTGCTGTTGAGACGAATGAAGATGGCTTACAGAGGTAGCTGCTCGAGGGTTTTGTGGATTCAGGTCCATTTAGATGCAGATTTTGCGATTTAATTTGCGAAGGATAGAAGAAGATGTAAAGGAAACAGACAAAATTAAGAATAAGTTACCTATAAAAGGATTCTGCGATTTCATGGAATTAAACTTAAGCAACGCAAAAGAATAAGTTTCACGATTTATTTTACCCCTAATCACCTCTATTCTTCACGATTTATTTTACCCCTAATATTTATATATAGAAAACGAGAATATTCTTCATTAGATGAGTTAAAAACATCATACAAGTAGATAATTTAGAAGGTGGTGTCTTTTGTAAGCCTTATTCGATCTATCAAATAAATAAATAAAAATATTTCACTAAACAAGTTGACGAACTGTTCTTAATCTAATTGTTCTTAGGGAGCATATATAACAATCATTTTAATCTAATCGTTTAGCCACTAATAGGAATTAATATTTCTTTAATTTTTAAAACTATATATATATATATATATATATATATATATATATATATAGTGTCTCTATAATTATCAAAAATTAAAAAATGTGAACCAAGCTAGCTGTATATAGTACGCGTTTACCAAAAGATAACCATGCATATGCCCATAAACATAATAAAAAAAAAATTGCGAGAAACGAGAACAACCCAACAAAAAATAAATATATAAATCGCAGAACAACATTAATTTTCAAGAAGGAGAAAGACGTTACCTGTAAAAGGAGGACTCATGGACCAAACTATACAAGGTATGGAATTCTCCCTCAAAAATCAAAACACACAGCTCTCTCTCTCTCTCTCTCTCTCAAACTATACAAGGTATGGAATTCTCCCTCAAAAATCAAAACACACAGCTCTCTCTCTCTCTCTCTCTCTCTATGTGGATTCAAGTTCATTTAGATGGAGATAGACATGGTTGAATTTTATGTATATATCCAGCTTCCGCGAAGGGGAGGAGGGAGCAACGAAAGCAGACAAGAAGAAAGACGCGAGAGCGAGTGCGTAGAGAGAATTAAGATGCATAGAGTGCATTTGATCATTTTCGTGACATCTCTTTTTATTTAATGGCATAGTTGTATGGGAGGATTTTTTGGGTTTTGTGGCGAAGGAGAGAGAGAAGCTGCACAGCATTTTCCTTCTCCCTCAATCCTCATCAGTCATCTTGGTTCTTTTTTCATTTCCTAACTATGGGCCCCAGCCTTCTAACACTCAATTAACTACAAGTCTATTGACGCGGTTTCCCAAAAGAGTCTTTGACTTTTTAAAATAAATCTTTCGTTAATAAGAAATATATGACGGGTCCTAATGATATCGTCCACTCCTTCTAGGCATCCTATCATTAACGACTGCAAATTACGTTCGAGTGTTACGAATATTTTATAAATTGGGTCAGTTTTTCTTCTCTCTGAAAATTATGCCCACGTATTACGAATATTTTTTATGAATATTTTATAAATTGGGTTAGTTTTCCTTCTCTCTCTCTCTGAAAATTATGCCCGCTGTTCACGTTAAATTTTATCGACCAATAAAGATTGGCCACGTGGAGATGATCTGGGAATTTTCAGCTAGCTTAAAAATAGGAGAGTTGGTTGATGTGGAGAGCTAGCTAAATAAGAATTCAATTTTAAATAGGAAACGTGGCTAATCAGTTTTTAAAGGGAAAAGGAAGTTGGGAATGAGAGAGAATCAGACACGTGGCAGAAGATTAAAGCTAATTAGAGACTAAATCAAAATGAAGATTAGACATGTGGCAGACTGTTAGAGGAGATTAAATAGTGGGTGGTTACATAGAGATAATGGCTGAGGAGTTTCAGCCATGATAGAGAATTACTTATGGAAGGGAAGGCCACAAAGCCACGTTCTTTGCCATTGAAGATCATGGATCAAACCACAACTGAAGAATGGAGCAGCAACCGTTTTTTGATCATGGAGAAGCAGTTATTCCAGCCGTTGAACTATAAAGAGAAGATGAAATGCAACATTTCAAGCCCCCGACAACTTCAACAATCAAACGACAAGCATCAAGTCTTGCAATTTTCTTTAAATCAACTTTGTTCTAGATTTTAATTTCGTTCAGTTATTGTATTTAATTCAGTTATGTATTTGTTTCTACATCCAACATCATTTTCGTTCAAGCATCTATCATGACTTTCAAAGGATTGGTAAGCTTATCATTTGTAAGTATTTCAATTTCGTCAATGAAGTTTAAGTTCTTTTCAGTTTGATCTCTCTTATATGTCTTTACTATTGTTCATTGACTGTGATTTCCTGTTTAAATCATTCGCTTTAAAGACCCATAGGAAGTAGTACTCCTGACTCCCATTCAATCGCCTGATCGTAAAAACAGCGACCTTCTAGGCCTTGAGATCCCGGTCTTAAGTTTCTGCTGCCTAGTTAGGTGCTTGGGGTCGTGTTCAAACGATCTCCGGACTTTAATTAGTCCTAGCACACCCGCGCATGCCTACTTCACGTGACAAGAGATTTTTAGCCAAACACCATTTTGGCACGCTCGGTGGGACCATAGACTGACCATAGTTTAATGTCACAGAGAGTCACTAGGCCAATGAGTAAAGAAGCTAATCCAACCCACACCGGGGAATCGCGCACTAAGCGATCCCAATGGGATGATGTCACTATAGCAGACCTGATGAAAGTCATGCAAGAGATTCCAACCTATATGGTACAAGCTGTACGAGACCTCATGGTCAATATGGAAGAGCGTCAGGTCGTTCTTCAAGAAACCTTAGTCGACAAAATAGAAAAGATGTCAGACCAAATCTGTGAGAAAATTGCTCAATCACTTGGAACAAATTCTCAGAAACATGAAGAAATTCCGTCAAAACCTGCCAATTCACAGTCTAGTTATGGTCTTGAAAATTCAGGCTTATTAAAGTCTAATCAGCCAACTGAGAAATCCAGAGACCTCTCTCTGAACAAAGACCAGACAGTGGAAAATGAATCCGCCGGTCAGAATATCAATAATGAAAAGAATGGCTTGAAACACTTGAGCCATACTAGTCAATCAGTTACTGTGTTTGAGGATGAGCGACCATATGTTCCACCACCACTTAAGAATGGAGATAATGGTCAGAAAATGACTTTAGGAGCTTCTAGTTCCGACCCACTGGCCAAATCTGTTGGTAAACTACCAATGGGATCTCAAACACTCGGGGAGCAGGCCTCCAAGACTTGTTTTACACAAAGAAATACTAATGGCCTGCCATATGAAGATGATGATAGGTTCAGACATAATTCTCAAGACTGGTATTCTCATATACCCGGGGGGCAAAATGGGAGGCCGTCAAGTAAGACATATATATCCCCGATCTTATCTCAAGACCGACAGACTGGAGCCCGACCTTCAGGTGACAATCCCGGCTATATTCCGGCTGATCGGAATGAATTAATGACTTTAGTCCAGGAATGTGTAGGTCAAACAACACATAGGCGAATGACTAGACCTGCGTATCGGAAACCTTACCCAGAATGGATTGATAGGAATAATGAGTTTCCTAGGGGTTATAAAGTACCTGATTTTACTTTATTTACTGGAGAAGGCGGCCAATCTACTGTTGAGAACATAGACCGTTTTACTATTCAGTGCGGTGAGGCCTCAGTTAACGAGAATCTAAGACTGAGGCTATTTGGCAATTCTTTAACCGGAGTTGCATTTACAGGGTACATTAGTCTGCCGCCTAACTCAGTTTTAAATTGGCGGCAGATGGAAGAAAAGTTTCATAATCAATTCTATAGACAAGAACCCGAGGTTACAATGGAAGACCTCTCATTGCTCAGGCAATTATCTGGCGAACCAGCAGAGCAATACATTAGCAGATTTAAAAAGGCTAGGAATAGGTGTACCGTTTTCTTACCTGAGCTAGAGTTCGTGAAATTGGCTCAAAACGGTTTAGGCCTAGAGTTAAGAAAAAAGTTTGAAGGTATGGGGTTTGATGACTTATTTGAGCTATCGGCACGTGCGTTTGATATGAAAGATTACTAAAAGAAGAAACACAGAAGTTATCCTCCACCTATGGGACATACTTTCGAGATCCCAATGTTGAGATTGATTTAGCTGAGGTAATCGGTAATAGACCTATTGTTTGTAAATCTTTGGTTATGAAAGACGTTGAGGTCCCGGTTGACCCAACAAGAAGGAAAAATATGATGGATACAGCTTAGAAGTTTTCATTTGATATCACAAAGGCCTCAGAGATCTTTGATCACTTACTGGCCGTGAAATTCATAAGATTATTAGATGACCATAAATCATCCTCGCGTGATGGAGAAGATTATTGTAAATGGCATGCATCTAATAGACATGGTACTAATGATTGTGTTGTATTTCGCCATGTATTACAGGGTTGTATAGACCGCGGCCTTTTGAAATTCCCAGAAAAAGAAAAAGAGGCCATGGCGGTCGACACTGATCCTTTTCCTGTTGCAGAAATTGCTGTAGCCACAACTGATCTCAGATCTTTGGGATCACAGCCTAAGAATGAAGAAATACAGGCCAGACCTTTTATTCGGAGGCCTAGGATGGGACAGCGACCTATGTATCGTTTTGACCGACAAAACTTTCGAGGTTTCAAGACTCAACCAATTTAGAATCTCTGTAATCACTGCAGTCATCAAATTCAGAGGTTCCTGAGCCCACAGTTTGGCAGACCTACATGGTAACAAACCAAGGCACTAGGGAGACAGCCAATGCACCAGCCAAGATTCATGTCAACATTCCGACCTGACTTACAACCTCAGAATAGGTGGGAATGGAGACCAAAACCCTTCTTCCAAAATGAAGCTACGTCAAACTAGAGGTTACTCAATCCCAAAGACTGAGAACAGTGAGGCCTCCAATAACCAAACCAGGGGTTTGGACTCGGCTTCAGAATCCAAAATTTCCAACACCACTGACTAGAACTCAGAAGAGGCGTTTACAATGGCGAAGGGCTGAAGAGAGACGTTTCTCTGACAAAACCCAGAGTTCTAACGTCGGGACCGGTGACTAGACCTTAAAATTTTCAATTGCTGGTGATAAAAGACAAGTGCTAAGGGTTATGACCAAAAGAATTGGTAAGAATGAAGAAACTCATGGTTTATTCTCAGTTTTAGATAGTGCAGTTGAAACAGGTACCGATGCAAAGGCGGGCACTCATCTGGTTTGCCCGACATCTCAGACCTCAGAATGCCCAGCCTTTCGACATGCTGCGGAGGAAATTAATGACAAACCAATTTCAACACAAGAAATCATTCTGAAAGATGATAAGGCCGAACAGATAAATGAAGATCAGATTTGTAGCTTCGAAGACTTGGAGGACAATTTATGTATTCAGTTTGGTTCATTACCTCTTGTAATGGATTGTAACGTCACCATAATATTACCTGTTGTTTTCCAAGCCAAACCAAAAGAAGAAGTAGAAGAGATCGCTGTTGGGACTAAATCAGTCGATGGGGTTTCGTGCTTAATTGAAGAAGTAGAGAAAATAATGGAGACTGTAGATATCGAGAAAGTAGAGAATATAATTTTTGAGAAACCTCCAGAGGCCATGAACCAACATCTTCGGCCTTTATACGTTAATATGCACATGGATGGGAACCCGGTCTCGAGGGTTCTAATTGACAATGGAGCTGCAGTGAATATTTTGTCAAGTTCCACTTTGAAAAAACTTGGCAAGACTGAGAAAGACTTGATTCCAACAGATGTTACCGTTGCCAATTTTTCAGGCGGTGTAACAAAGACTAAAGGCGTCCTCCCCGTGTCCTTGATGGTTGGTACTAAAGAATGTATGGCTGCTTTCTTTGTAGTTGATACATCCTCTTCCTACAACGCGTTATTGGGTCGCGATTGGATCCATTCCAATTGGTGCATTCCTTTTTCACTCCACCAATGTATGATTCTATGGAATGGTAACAAGGTAGAAGTAATTTGGGCGGATCAAAAGCCATTCGTTGCAGCCTCAAATGCTTTTGAAGCACATTTGTATGGAGAAGAGGTTGGACCTATCAAGTTTGTAGGCCGTAACAAAAATGGAAAGCCTAAGGGATTGACTACAGTGAACAAGTCATTTTCCAAACTAGCCATTGAGAAGGTGATGCGAGAAATCTCCAGGCCTGGTAACATTCTGCCTCCCAGGCCGGAGTTAACCTACATCGTGGAAGAAGTTTAATGGATGAATTCTGGAAAGAAGGGAATATGGGGAAGATTATGGCATAACTTTCCCAGAAGTTAACTGACTACGCCAAGTTTGAAGGACTTTATCATGTTGCAGAAGCTGAATATATTTTAGAAGAAGATTTTGAGGTCGGGGATCATGAAAGTTTTGGGATTAATAACCTCCAACCTGCACCAGCAAATATGGAAGACCTCAAAGCAGATGTTCAAGATCCATTGCTAGAGGTCAATCTAGGTGATGAAGATGATAAAAGACCTACATTCATTAGTGACTTGCTAAATGAAGATTTCAAAAAGGAGTTGGTCTCGCTTTTGAAAGAATACCGTGATTGTTTCGCATGGAGTTACCATGAGATGCTGGGCTTAGACCGAAAAGTTGTTGAGCACCGATTACCGACGAAGCCAGGATTTAAACCACACAAACAACCTCCAATGTCCATGACTCAAGAGGTGACAGACAAAATCAAGGAGGAGATCGAAAGGCTTCTGAAGGCCGGGTTTATCAAACCTATAAGTTATGTGGAATGGCTTTCAAATATTGTACTTGTGCTTAAAAAGAATGGTAAATTGCGTGTTTGTGTAGACTTTAGAAATTTAAACCTAGCAACACGCAAAGATGAATATCCCATACCTGTTGCAGATGTGCTTGTAGACCGGATTGCTAACCATAAAATACTTTCTTTTATGGATGGTCATTCAGGCTACAATCAGATCTTTATAAACGAGGATGATGTTCATAAGACCGCATTTAGGTGTCCAGGGGCAATTGGTATGTTCGCTTGGATAATGATGCCCTTTGGATTACGAAATGCTGGTGCAACATACCAACAGGCAATGAACGTGATTTTTCACGATCTAATTGGGAAAATAATAGAGGTTTTGTGAGACCCCAAAATTTTCAATAGTAAATTTTTCTTAATTATTAT
>JAESVK010000138.1:1056911-1091185 GCA_017140935.1 Hamamelis virginiana | reverse complement strand
TCAAGATAATCTTCACTCCAATAAGACCAAGATGGCCTAGCTGTGTCTGGTCATGGGCTAAGATAGCCAAGGTTGAAGGGATTGGTTTGCACCAACCAATCATTGGAAAATATTTCACATCTCAAAAGTTTTGAAAAGTATGGTCATGCGCGTGCAGGGATTGGGGTAATTTGGACAAAGCATTCTTGCCCAAAACATGGTCTGGGTTAGACAAGCCATGGGACTTTCTAATTGCTAAAAGTTTTGCATACCTTGTCCAGCCCAATAATCGATCTACCAAATATCAGGCTTAGTGTCGCAAAATCTAGGTTAGAGGCCTGCTCTAACAGGAGGTATAGATTATAAAGTTTCACAGTTCATTTCCAGCATGAAAATGGAAACAGATTCTAACAAATACTCAGACAAACCGGATTAGAAAAACTTCAACCCTTGCACATCAGTTGCTTCTCAGTAAAAATTTTCCGCAAAATAGGCTCCCATCTCCAGCAATGGCGAGGTGCATATACATAAATACACATAAAAATCAACCAATAGAAAGCCAAGATATACTGACTATACAGTTATCCCTCAAAACTGGGATGGCCATACATACACATACACATACTCGCGTTTTTACACACATACAGACACGAGTTCCTTAGATGCACAAATGTTACATTGCTATATAAAAGATTTATCGTGTATTTCAGCTAAATTTGACGAGGCAACGCACCTGCAAGCAGATACTGGGAAACTGTGGACTGGTTAGAACACATCCAATCGTTTTTCTTCTTGAAAATATATCCAACCTAGAAAACCAAAAACATTTATACAGTAACAAATTACATCGATGTAGTAAGATCGATGTAGTAATATTGCTATTCTATCCACCCCCAGAAGAGCATAGACCTGCACTCAGGAGTTTAAAATCAGTCCATGTAATGATAACGACAAATCGATGCTATCAATCTCAAGTTTCTGTTACATGAATAACACAGCTGTTGAACTGAAACCAGATATATAATATTGCATCTTGCCGCATCCACCTTGCCAAAACAGCTGATTCAAAGAGGATAGAGTAAAGCATGTAGAAAAGCAGATTACTAAATGCAAATAAATTTTGGTAATATTTACTCAAAAAAAATTCTATTTAAAAAAGGATAGAGGTCATCAACATATGCTTTCGCAAACAGCAAACCATAGATGAATGCATGAAGCCTTCCCACCATATGCTTTCGCAAACAGCAAGAAGAATGGATTCTTTGTTTCCTCTTATTGTAGTTAGCCTTCTGCAACCAAGTAATATCAAAATCTCAACATAAATTGAACCGGTGCCTTGCAATAATCAGAGTGTTCAGAAGTTTGTGCACAGCAATCTTCAAACGAAAGTTGAGATCATTCCAGAATCTGATTCTCAAGAAAGGATGCGCCTGTCTGGTTGTGAAAGTGATGCTGGTGAGGGACTGTGCCCTCCACCCTTATAGGAATCCGAACTGTTAGTTTGACTGGCTAAGTACTCAAGTGCTACAACAATGTCACTAATTAGGGGCCGGAAATTTGGTTGCTCCTGAAGACACATTGCAGTAATGGCAATTGCATGGTGAAAACAACGGACAGGGAAGTGCCCCTGAAGAAGGGGATCAACCAGCTGAACAAACTTTCTCCGGTCCTTCAGGAAAGGACGAGACTGCAATGACAAAAGAAAATGTATGTACACAGAAATTATCCAAAGTAACAAGCAAAGTTAAATGGCACTTAGATACTTAAATATATATTCAAAATATTCCTTGTTCAATAAATTTCCATTGTTCCCAGTATCTTACTAATGAAAAAAAAAAAACAACATAATTGAAAAAAAAAAAACCAACATAATCAAATATTAAATTTTCTAAGAGTTTTGAATGACACAGATACCTTAATTAAAAGTGTCCAAGAAATGATATGAGCTACCAATTATTCACGAAGAGTTGACAGCTGCATATACTAGAAAGCCAAGCAAAAGAGAGGAGCAGGAGAAGCAACACATAATTAACACAATGTAACGGAAAATTGAATTCCCAATCAGCTGGGCACTTGGAAGATCTAGAAGTCAATATCATACAGAAAATCTATCCCCTAGACTAGACTATATCAAGAGAAGGGTGAGATTTCCCAGTTGAACAAATTCAATTTCCATTAATGGAATCAGCATATATCAGTAACCAGTTAAGAAAGGGTCACAGGAAAAGAGCAAAAAGGCAAATTGAATAAAAAATCACAACATCCAAATAACGTGTCTATTAACAATGATCCAGCGATTAAAATCCAACAAAAAAATCAATTTTACACACATATAATTATAACTCACCCACGAAACTAGGTTCTGCTCTCCTGGCTTCTTAGTGCTGTCAATTGCCTTCCGACCGGTGATCAATTCCAACAGAACTACACCAAAACTATAGATATCTGACTTAAGAGTCAGTTTTCCACTCATTGCATACTCCGGAGCACAGTATCCATATGTTCCCATCACTCTAGTTGAAACATGAGTATTGTCACCAACAGGTCCAAGTTTAGCAAGTCCAAAATCCGAGAGCCTTGGATTAAAGTCACTGTCCAACAATATATTTGCAGATTTCAAGTCACGGTAGATAACAGGTGGATTTGCTTGGCAGTGGAGATACTCGAGGCCCCGAGCTGCACCAACAGCAATCTTTATCCGCGTGTTCCATCCTAATGGCTCTTTATCAGGGCTTACATCTGAAAATAAAAAGTAACTAAATATTTGTCAGCACAGATTGTGTATCTGTGGGTGTAGAATAAAAAAAAAATTATTTACAGGAGCTATCTAATGCTTCTGATGCTGTGGTGAGTTGTTTTTCTCTTAATGAACTACACTAAACAGTGAAACAAGATTCGTGAAGCCAACCCCATATAAGTATAAGGATTGGTTCACTTGAGATGTGGGGTAGAAAAATGTAGTTACTATGTAATTTATAGAGCAATACACAATCTTCAGATCTAATAACAAATGCTGGAATATATTAACAGGAATGGTAGCAATGCATATAATGAAACAAAATTTCTTAACCAGTATTGGTGTCTTGATACAAGCCTCTGCTACAAATATACAGCCCAAGCTAGCAGAGTTTTAGAAGAGAAGTGATCAATGTCACATGAAAACTAGTCCATTTTAGTACTCCAATGGCACACAACTGAACTTCACACATAGCAATTGAAAAGGAAATCCCAAGATTTTCGATGCACTAACAATGGTTTCTTTACTTGAAAAAATAAAATAAAATAAGAAAGCTACATTGAAGGCAATATATAACTACTACTACATTGAAGGCAATATATAACTTCCATCTTTCCCTTGTTGCTGCAAGCCAAATGATGGGTTGAGTTACTCTACAATATATTACGCAATCTAGGCACTTCCAAAACTAAACACATGGCAGAGCAGATATGTATAATCACAGGGAGAGTAGGGATTTATGACAATGGGCAAACACTTAATCATGCAGCTATAAGCTTCCGCTCCTGCAATACTACTCAAGGAAAATAAATGCAAAATGACACCTAAGAGATGAAATTTAAATGAGAAAAGGGAGATAAATCAATCAAACCAACAGATCAACTAAAAATTCCACAACATGACATGTACTCCATTTCTAGGACCAAGAAATATACCAAAAAGATGATCTTCCAAGCTACCCATCTGCATGTACTCGTAAACCAGAAGTCTCTGATCTCCATCAGTGCAGTAGCCAATCAAAGTGACAAGATTAGTATGGTGTAACAGACTTAACATAAGAACCTCCACGATAAATTCCTGATATCCCTGAAGGCCGTCATGATTAAGTTGTTTGATCGCAACTATCTGCTCATAAAATCAAACGATTAGTAACATTCTGAAATATAAACAACAATAACAATCTCCAGCCCCAAATCTCCAATTCAAAGCCATTCAGTGAAGAAAATAAAATTCCAAGTATCACTAAATAATTGTGCATCTTCTGATATATAAGACACACACTATATAACAATTCCCAACTTTAATTTTTCTACAGATTGAGAACTTGAACAATATTGAGGTTGAAAACGCTTGAGAACTTGCCTGGCCTGTCTCTAGGCGACCCTTGTAAACTTTTCCAAAACCCCCTTCCCCTATCAAATTAGCTTCTTTAAAATTTCTCGTTGCTGTTGCGAGCTCACGAAATGTGAAACTACATGCGGCTTTCTCTTTTGGGCCGTTGCCATTCTTGCCTTTCCCATTGGAATGACTTTTTCTACCATTTTCTGCATGTAAATCACAGAATTCAACAGCGTCAAATAATTGCCCCAAATTGCCAAGCAGAGAACGAAGTCTCAATTGCCTTCATTCGGGTGTAGAAATTCTTACCACTACTATCGGTACTGGCCTTTCCCCTTGCACCAACTGCACATCCAAGCATACATTCAACGCAAATTGTACCAAAACTCATGAAATGTTTGTGTGAAGGGGAGAGAGAAAGACCTGAAGAGTCAGCAGAGTAGCGAGAAGTGGATCGAATGCCGTTATCGTCTTCAATTCTGCTAACATCTTTTCGGCGAGGACTCATGCAAGAAAAGCAACTCATCTGTAAAAAACACACGAAATGAAACCATATAGATTTGGAGAGAGAGTGAGGCAGAAAATATATGCATACATACATACATTCATTTATACAGAAACGGAGCAAGAGAAGAGAGAGAGAGATATAAAGAATTTTCACCTTAATACTAAATGCCAACCATATAACAATCTGAAACCCTGTTGAGTGTTGAACAGTACTATGCAGAAAAATACACCCAAAAATCAGAGGGCGTTGAATTAAATAAAAAGGGAGAAAGGAGTAACCCAAACCCTAATTGGAGAAAGAAGCTTCGTTCCCTGCTCTCCGAACCGGAGAGATCAAGAAATGAAACCACAATACGAAAACAAATAGATCTTAGTGAACCCGCTAAAATTGACAAATCAATAAATAAAACAAAAATATTTATTAAAATATAAATACAAAATTCCGAGAATATACGTACTACAAACAGAATTACAAAACGGTAAAAACTCAAAATAAAATAAAAATAAAAATAAAATTGTCCAAGAAAATTTAATAGGAAAGAATCCCTAAAATCGTTGGCTTAGGGCAAATGCGAGAAAGTTACGGTGACAAGATCATGTATTCTCTTCTATATTTAGCGAAGAGTTTTAGCTCCAGGTTTAGCGGCACAGTTAGCGGCAGCTCTCCATTTTCTCTCTCTCCCTCTGTGTGTGTGTGTGTGTGTGGGTGGAGCTGTGGGCCTGAGTTGCGGTGTAAATGCAATTAAGCATTGATGATGATGACTGTTGCAGGTCGCTCTCAAGCTCCGATTTCTTTCGGCATTTAAACGCTTCGGTGGGGAGGTTGTTCTAGATTACGTTATTGCCCTTAACATCTCTCTTTTTGACGGAATTTACACTGAGTGGTTTATGTTGAGATGACTCGCTGGCTCACTGATTGCGACCCAGTGACGCGGGAATCAATGTAACGTACGGTGATCCAATGCACTCACGGCTGGCATGCCGTTTTCAGCTTGAAGCCCATCACCCCTTTTTGTGGGCCCACCGTTTTATCTCTCGTTTTGTGTGTGGCTTCGATGTGTTGTACCTGGAGACTCGACATACCTCGCCAAGCTTTTCTTTTATTTATTTATTTATTTTAGATAAATTTTATATTTTATAAAACGCAAATATTCCAAAATTAATTTCAGCATATAATATATTTTGGTTTTGGAAACTTTTATTGATAGTATATTAACCTTTCGGATTGTTTATTTTCATTCCTTATTAATCTCAAATTTAAATTTGAATTAATTCAAAAATATTTTTGAATTTTTTTTGGAAGATAAGATTTGAATTTTTATTTATTTTATATTATTTTATTTCATTTAATATTTAGGATTTTTTGTAAAAGATTTGGATTCTGGTACGAAAAATATACGAATGATTTAATATTTAGGATCTTTTGTAAAAGATTTTGGATTCTGATTGGATGCAACATATACATTCTAAAAAAAATAAAATAAATGAAACTACCAAACGAATATTAGATACTATAGGCTTTTGTTATAAGGTGCAACTCACATAATTTTATCTAAGGTAATTTTTATGGGATTAAATGTATAACAAATTTTGAAAAACTAACCGTTGTATTAGATGAATTGCTTATAAATTTCATATTTACCAAAAATTATAGTGATTCAACGATCAGTTTCTAAAAATACCAACTTAGAAAAATTGGTGACATTTTAAATAATAAAAAGTTATAATTTTTATTATGACATTTTTCTGAAACTGACTGATGAATCACTGTGATTTATGGCGAACATGAAATTAAAAAGTAGTTTATTTAATTCAACATTCAGCTTTTCAAAATATGCTCTGCATTTAGCTCTATAGAGGCACCTTAGGCAAAATTGCACCTTATAATAGAAGCCCTATTAGATACGGTGAGCAAATAAATAAAATTTAGGATCCGTTTGCGTTAGTTTTTATTATAATTATTTTTGAACAAATATCTCTTCATATATTTTTTTAGAGTTATATTCAAATAATATTTTTACGTATCAAAATTTCCATACTAAAAATGATTATGGTAAAAGTTGGGATCCTTAGGTATCTTCCACAGTAAGTATAAAAATTTTCCCAACCATCCTATCATTCTTTATATCATCTAAAAGTAATTGTCATCTCATCTCTTAGATCAAATAAAACTATAGAATTTTGAATTTTAATTTATCAAATAAAAAAAAAAAATTTCCTAACCATCCCATCATTCCTTATATGGAAATACTTACAATATATATCTCTTTTTTTTTTTCTCTCATAGCATTAAATTTACCATAGTATAGTGACATTTCTTTTCTTTCTGAAAAGGAGACTTGGTCCAATATTATTAATTTATCGTAGTAACTTGATCTAATGGTAACTTGTCGAGAATAAATAACATGAATTTAAATTTTACTGTATGCCAAAAAAAAAGTCATTAAATTGTAATTTATCACAATTTAACAAACTTTTCTTGTGGATAATGTTCTTACTTGTCCCAAAGGTTAAAAAAAAAAATCACATGGCCATATTTATCAGCATTATAAAAAGTAGTCGTTCCCTATTTATTAGTGCATTTTAGGACAACTGCTTTAATTATTGAAGGCATTTATACTAGACTAATTAACTTTTTAACACTTTATTTTCAGGAAATGATAAATATTGATGGTAGCTAGACTGTTATTATTATTATTATTATTATTATTTAAATTATTATTTAAATTATACGAAACTCCATTGATAGGACAAGTTCATTACACTTACCAAAAAAAAAAAAAATCAATAACATTACACCATTTGGATTTGCTTTTTATACGTATTTATTTGCGTTTTTGCTTGTTTAAAAAATTTACAATATTTAATTTCTTAACAAAAAAATAAATTATTTGTTTTAATTTTTTGCATTTTTCAAATTAACAGTTAATGATTTCCTAACCCAAAAAAAGAAAAAAAGAAAAAGAAAAAAAAAAGGGTAATGGTTGTTTAAAAAAATCAAATATTGTTAATTTTAGAAAAACAAAAAAAGTAAAAAAAAAAAAAACTTTTAAAAAGTTCAACCAAACGGTGGCAAATAACTTCCTCCATCTTTTCGCCATTGAAAAATTTAATGAATTATTAAAATTGTAATACTGTCTCTCCCATGACCTATTCACCATTAAAAAATTGATAAATAATAATCATATGAGCATTATTTATAAAAGATGCCATTAAATCAATTTAATGTTTCTACTATTATTTTAAACTTGATTTACATAATAAATTTGCTTCAAATAAACCCCATGATCGAGCATCATGGAAATAAAATTATAAATAAATTTTTATGTTAAATTCAATATTTAAACTAAATATCAAATTATATTTATATGTTAAATTAATTTATTTCTTGTCACATGATGCTCACATGGCCATTTTCTCTCAAGTTTTTTATTTGCAGATCAATAAGTTGGAAAAGTATTTGAGCATGATTTTTTTACTTATAGTTGAAAAAGTTTTGTATTATTATTTTTAACAAGATGATCTTATAAATCAAATAGAAAAATATTATAAAACCAGACACTTTAACCCAAAATTAAAAACCACACTGATGTATTCTGCTTTGAGCGGCGAGGTCTCTTCTCTAAAATTGCTTCTATTTTTTTCATATACCACTCAAATCACGACACGTCAGAGTGATTTTTAATTTTGGATTAAAGTGTCGGGTGATATGGAATTATTAAATCAAATAAGATAAACAAAAATTTATCTCTCTCTCCTCCCGCATTTGATGGTGAGTGAATGAAGGCAGTGTACTTGACAAACATAAAAACAATTTATGCAACAAATTCAATTCTAACCGCGTCTCCCACTGACTTTAAGGAATTAAAAAACGCATTTTAATTTGTTTGTTGCTGAAAAAAAGTAGCTTAACAAACAAATCAAGTACAACTTGCGCAATAAGTTCAACACTACCGCGTGAAAAATAAAGTATATTTTATATTTATATTTATATTTTTTTTGCTCAGTGAAAGTAACAAAGTGAAAACAACACCATAATGGTGCACTACAAAAAAGAGGGGACAAAGAAACGAAGGGCTAAGGGGGGAAAGATATATATATATATATATATATGTTGATTTTTTAAAATATTCATCCTATATTGACTAAAATGCTAAGTTCTCACATAATCTTATGTATGACATGCATGTCAAAAATTATAGTGATCTAACATATGCTTTCTAAAATACAGATTGTGAAAACTATAACAATATCTAAGGTCACTTTTTTTTACAGTATGTATTTTAAAAACCGACCGTCAGATCACTGTGATTTTTGACATCCAAGACATACATTGGGAGAATATCATATATATATATATATATATATATATATATATATATATATATATAGAGAGAGAGAGAGAGAGAGAGAGAGAGAGAGAGAGAGAGTGCTTTTCATATGAGGACGTGCGGTTTTTAAAAATTGTGCGGACGTGTGTTTTCAGCCGTTGGATGAGATTTAAAGAGATCGAATGGCTGCCTTCCTTCAATGAGGTTAAACCCGGTCCAAATGCCTTCCTTCCAGCAGAAATCCACGAATTTCTCCATTTTGCCTCTGGTTCCCTTCAAGCTTCCCTTCAAGCTTCTTAAACCCCACGCCTCTGGTTCCCTTCAAGCTTCTTAACCCCCACGCCCTCACAATAGCTCACGCTCAAGCTTCACGGTCAAGCACTGTATTCAAGCTTCTCAAACCCCACGCGCAGTTGATTTGTGGGGTTGAAGGAACCCTAACAGCCATTGACGGACTCACGCTCAAGCTCAAGCTCCATTGACGGACTCAAGCTTGAGCTCAAGCTCCATTTTCCTCACCAAGCTACAAAATTATAAGTTAGGGATTTTGCTGCAGATTTTGGGATTTTGCTGCTGATTTTGGGATTTAGGGCTTTTGCTGTACAGACTTCTTTCCAAATTGTTTATCTCTCCATATTTTATACTTTTACTTTGAAATTTTGGAACAATGAAAACAATATTTTCTTTGTGCTATTGAAAGTTTAAATTTGGGATTTAGGGCTTTGCTGTACAGACTTCTTTGTAGCTCTTATGTTTTCACAGCATTATTATTGCACTAGTTGTACATGCACTTCAAGATAGTCTCAATAGATTAGAATTGTGTGTTTAATATTGTTTTTTTTTTTTTTTGAATGGCGGTTATGGAGATCATTAAAAGTATAGAAAAAGCTCTGAATACAGTGCTTGATTTGATGCTGTGAAGCATTAGCTCTCCGTCATGGATGTTGGATTTGATTTTTCCTGTTATTTTTCTTAATGGCTTAGAGCTCAAAGGATTTCCTGATTGAATTGATTGTGAGGGAAAACAGAACACTTTGAATTGAGAAGCTTGAAGGGAAGCTTTAAGGGAACCAGAGGCCAAATGGAGAAATTCGTGGATTTATGCTGAAAGGAAAGCATTTGGACCGGGTTTAACCTCATTGAAGGAAGACAGCCATTCGATCTCTTTAAATCCCATCCAACGGCTGAAAACACACGTCCGCACAGTTTTTAAAAACCGCACGTCCTCATATGAAAAGCACTCTATATATATATATACATAAAAATGTTCTAGTGAGCATTTGCTGACTTTAAGCTAAAGTAAGTAAAGAACACAAACCCTTGGATTGGAATCTTGAAATGAATCATCCATTAAGTGAATGGAAATCCAAGGGCCTGTGTTCTTAGCTGACTTTAGTTAAAGTCAGAATTTGCTTACTAGAACATTTCTATATATATACAATACTGATCGGTTGCAGTCCTGACTGCAAGTGGATTGCACGGCCATTTTGCCGTGCTTCGGTGGTCGGTTTCAAATTCCGACCGTTGGATATGATGCTCATCCCATGCATGCCACGCTTGCAAAAAATCATGCCAATCCGACGGTCGAAATTTTATAAAACCAGCTTAAGCATACTGAAATTACCAAAGACTATCAGTCTACTTGCAGTCCAGACTGCAATCGATCAGTATTATATATACATATTGGGAAAGTCACTTTCACCATGATCTCCCCCTCTCCATCACTGGATCAGAATTAGAAAACCTTAATTGTTTTTTTTTTTATTTTCTTATTTTTTTTTTCTTATTTTCCTTTAAAGGACATGATAGGTAATATGATCATGACCCTAGGGTGAATTGGCTTTCACCACCATGGGGTCCAACTGACTGCTTCTCCATTAAAAAAACCTTTAATAGTCAACAAGATGTCCACTTAGAGCAAAATGTGAGGTTTCAAACTTAAAACCCAATTTTGTGTCCAACTATTTACTTAGACATTACTTTATAAGCCTAATGTCACATGTTAAAACCATCTTAAATGAATAATCCCATTAAGAGACTAACCGAGTCGGAAACTCGTACCTAACCAACATGGCATGTGATGCTTTCTTTTACCGGAACACACAATACCCTTATTAGGGTCGATTTCACTTTCGAAGAGGTTGGATCCCACCTTCACTCGGGTTTTATCTCGACCCTAGTATCTATACGGAGTATGAAAATAAGGGTCTGTTTGAGAACTTCGAAAACTAGATCTTGTCAGTTCTGATCTCTTTTTGTTATATGGTATTAATGTAAACCAGCTTACAGTTGGTTTGAAAAAAATTGTGTTTATGCCTTATTTTCTGGACATGATTAAACTAATCTACAGAAAAAATGCACTTACCAAACAGTACTAAATAAAAACCAGATAGACTTATCCTCAGCTGACCAGGTTCTTAAGTTTGCCAAACACCCCTTAATATTTTGGGCTTGTTCTAATATGAATATTAGAAGGTCAAATTATTTTAAAAGGATCCATCTGATTTAGAAATTATTTCTACCTTATAAGTTAAAGACTAGTCATTTCTCACTTAACATTTGCTTGATTTTGAGTCTTGAGGTTCCGAATTTAAGTATTCATGGAGTAGGCAAACAACCTGATGCATATAGTCTTTAAAAAAAATTAGGCAAACAACCCACAGTGTGATCAAATTTGCAAAAATGAAGCCCAAATTTGCGCCATTTCAATCGAGGCCCACGTTCTTCCAAAAACAAAGCCCGAAATACTGGTCTATCAAGGCTTCTTTTCAGGAGTGGACATTTTTTGTAGGTAGGATAAGATGCGAATCAACAGCATCTCTCAATCAGTGGTCATGGTCACGTGCTTCGCCGGCACCAAATTCCCCAATTAAAAATAAAATAAAATAAAATTTGAGATCTCTCTCTCTCTCTCTCTCTCTCCCTCTCTCTCAATGCTTTAGTTGATCATGATTCATGACTCATTACTAAAGTAAGAGTGGATTATGTGGGACCTACCCATCCAAGATTTAACCATAATCGCACTGATTACTTAAATATTATTCTGACATGACGAGTGGGCTATTCCTTAAACTAATAAGTACCAAACCCCAACTCTGTAGGCCCCACAGCGGCCCACATACCCTGGGCCTAATTCCAAAAAAATATATATAAAAATAAGAAACAAATACAATAGATCGTCTTGGGCCACATTCCTCCTTCAGTCTTTCTCAGGGTAATGGATTGGGCTTATCTTTGGGTCTGAAGCTAAAATTACAAAGTATCTAAAACTAATCTTGCGATTTTAATGACATCGGCCTCTTGGAGGTGTGACCATGAGAGACTCCGTATGTCTCTTGGAGGAAGGCCTCATGCAGTGGTTATGGTTATGGATTAAAGAGTTTCATATCCATCCGATAGCCAAGGTTTCTTGGTTTGATATCAGAATATACTTCTTAAGACGCAGTTCTTAATCGTCTAAATTAATTTGCCGGATTAGCAATAATTTGCACGCAGCAGACTAAGTCCTGCACCCAGTATAATAATATACATGGGTGACTAATGTAAAGTTGTGTATCACCTTATATGTCGGTACGATGATTAATTTGAATGACATGATATTATTATTGTATTGTTATTTTTATTATTGTGGATAGAAATTTTATGAATTATTGCACATTGGAAATTTGGCATTAGTGGAGGATCAATATGACCTCACTTCATTGAATTATTTTATCATTAATTATCAAACACTGAAAATACGGCACTAGTGGAGGATGGTCCATCACCTCACATCTGTGAATAATGGCTTTATATATTCTTTCAATTGGTCATTTAAATCTAAAGAACAATGATATCAACTTTTGTTGGCCTTAACTATGCTTCTGGCATTTGTAGTCACCATGAGTGGCAGAAGCCAGTAGCCTTACAGGCTCTCTTTTGATAAAATTTGTAAAATCAACAGAAATTAAATTTCATCTATAGGTTTCGTTAATTAAAACACCTTCTCTATAGCATTAGGTGTTATATTTTGAGCTTAAATAAACTACTTTAGCTTAATTTATATATGGATCTCATAAGCCTTTTGAAGTGGGCCAATATTGGAATACATTCATCTCATGAAGGAGATTAATATGTTGTTTTAATAAGCTCAAAATATTAATGTTTTGAATGAGAAATTGTAGTGTAAAATCACCAAGATGAAAGTGGTTGAAGGTGATAGTCATCTTTGTCCCACATTGAAAAAAAGTGGGAAGCTTGTGTGTTTATATACCCTTACATTGGACCTATTGACTGGGCCCCAAGGGGTACCAAAGTTTTGTAAGGGGAGAGAATCTACCCAAACTTGAGCTTGATCCAAACCATACCCGCACCAGGTCGGGTGAGGTCATTTAGACCAAGCCCATTATCTTTTTGGACTAGTCCACAACCCAAAATGGCTTGGCAGCTCTTACAGAACATTGCAATATGCTGAAGAGTTGTGTTTGGTTTTTGCAACTCTTCAGAGGGCCATGTCCCAAATGGTGCCCTTCAGCACATCACTGATTTCACTCATTTGGTATTCAATCATTCAATCATTCTTGCATTATCAGTGTCTGCATAGTGTTTTAGAGAAAGAGAGATAGGTATTGCTGGTTCGCTGTGTTTGAAGATTGCAGTGCTTCATCTTCAAACGTGATCAGATGTCCATTGAACTCTAAGCACCTATAGAAGGGACGAATTCTGTCTTAAGGACAAAGTATCAAACACTTGCCCTGATCAACTTTCCTAATCTATTTCTTGCTTCAAATTCTGCTAAACTTATAAGTTATTTATTTTATGTTTTCAGTTTTTATAGATTTGTTACTTGAATAATTTTCCAGTTTGACAGAATTATTATTCAAGTTGTCTTTTTCTACTTCATTTTCTTCCTTATTAAATTGGTATATAATTTTTCCAACATTAGGTATTGTGAATTTTTGTCTTCTACTTCTAATGGTCAGGTATACGACAATAATGCATTGTCTATTTGACTTTTCTTGCCTTCCAAGTTGAATATATATTCCGCAAAGGGATAACATTTTCAACTTTGAATTAAGGTGTTAGTTAGAGACGCATTATAATTATATATTTAGGGTTAGAATATATATATATATAGAGAGAGAGAGAGAGAGAAACCGACCGTTAGATTAGATTCTTCTCTTATGTTTGTCATGTATGAAAAAAATTGAAGTGATCCAACGGTTAGTTTTTGAATAATATCATTTTGAAGAACTATATTTTTTTTTATTAATTAAAAACATAACAATTTTTTTATAGTGACATTTCTTAAAATCTAACCGTTGGATAACTATGATTTTTAGCGTACATGATATGCATAAAGGTATTGAATCTAACGGCCAATTCGTCAAAATATCAATAATAGATAGTGTTTTGAAAACGAGGTTTATATATATATATTGAGAAACCGACCGTTAGATTAGATACTTCTCTTATGTTTGTCATGTATGAAAAAAATTGAAGTGGTCCAACGGTTAGTTTTTGAAAAATATCATTTTGAAGAACTATATTTTTTTTTATTAATTAAAAACATAACAATTTTTTATATTGACATTTCTTCAAATCTAACTGTTGGATCACTATGATTTTTGGTATACATAATATGCATAAGAAATGTATTGAATCTAACGGTCGGTTCGTCAAAATATAAATAATAGATAGTGTTTTGAAAATGAGGAGTAAACATAGGTGTCAAAATAGGGTGTAAGGGGAACTTGACCCACATATATATATATATAAGATTATATGGTATTTGAAAATGGAATTATATAGAAGGTGGATAAAGTGACAAAAGTCACATGTAAGCTAACTTTTGAAGCAATTAAAGGATAAAATCTACTTTAGCCTGTATATACAATGGCATAAAGTGTTAGGAATTAACTTTGTGTGCAATTGAAGGCCAACCCTGTGCGAAGAAAGAGCTAGGTTTAGTTAGCTGTAAAGCCATGGTTCAAGGTTATCTCTTCATTTGTAAAAAAATTCATTCCTTGCATTGGGTGCAAGATACAATATCCTGTCACGCACGTGTTGATATGATTATGTCTTGTCAGGTGTATGTGTCTGAGATACTGAATAATTTCTCATGTACTTGATGTGCATCTGTGAGGACCTAATAGTATTGTGATTTGTGGTTGGCCACTTAGACATGAATTAATTGGTTTTATTTTAAATTTAGGTTGCTAAAGTCTTTTGATATACACAGTTAGTCTATTTTTAATTAAAAGCTGGAACTTCAATGGGTCTCACTAGTTCTATTTTAGTATTGTTTAATAAGTTTCTCTCTCTCTCTCTCTCTCTCTCTCTCTCTCTCTATATATATATATATATATATATTTGGAAGAATAATATATGTTAATTGTATATAATATGAGTGCATTTGGAAATGGTATGTGGTTGATTATTATCGATCTGATGACTTGATCATGAAGTCTTGTTTTGACATTTAACCAAACAGAGCTCATAAGCATTGCGTGAGTGAAAATGAGGCTTTGGCATTTAAATATTTTTGGCAACTACCGAAAGAAAAAAGAATAAGGAATAAAAAAAAAAAAAAAAACTATTCAATGACCAAACATTGCCTTAAAATTTCAAAATTAAATTTTGGGAGTGAAAGATGGTTATATGATATTTTGGGTAGACCAACAAGATTCTATCGTTTAACTAATTGGGGTTAGTCCAGTTGTCTGGGCCCATGACTCTCATTTAAGAGGTCATGAATTTGACTCGTCTTTGACGAGTTTTTGATAGTTTGCTTTAAGTGGTGGACTTGTATTCATAAGCGTCCCATAATTCCCGCATTGCGGTGTCCCTTCTCCTACTAATTGATTAATATATAACTAATCCTACTTATATATATACACTGTGACCCAAAAAAAAAGAAAAGATCCTATTGCTTCTCAAATATTGGCAACCACTAAATAAATTTTAATTTTTGTTTTGTTTTTTTTTATTATTTATTTTTATTTAATTTTTGTTTTTTTGTTTTTGTTTTTGTTTTAAAAAAAAAAAACAAACAAAACGAATAACAAAACACAAAAGGAAAAAAACTAAAAACAAGGGATTGGCAATGATCTGCGATATTTAATTTATTTTTCTTAATTAATTTGCTGTCAAGTGCGTTAATCTTGGGTTGCGTATCAATTAAGAGCTAGAAATTGAGTATTGATTAATTATTTTGAAATTGAAAATATTTTAGGAAAACAATCTTATTTTGAAAACAGTTGCGAATCTTTTTATGGTACCGTGTGTAGACTTTCCATTTCAAGGAAAATGATTTGTTTCCATATAAGGATGACAAACAGATGCTATTTTTGTAATCTATGCTACAATTTTCCAAGTTCGAATTCACTATTGATTAATGGCCAAAAGATAAAAATGGAAATTCGTGATTGGCATTCTCAATCAAGGCCTCATAGTATGGGATGTAACCTCACATTTGCGGAAGAATTCTCGGAATGGGTCCTAAAATTAAAAAAAAAAAACAAATAACAACAGAAATTAATATTAATTAAAGACATAAAAGTATTTATTTTTTCTTTTTAATATTTAATTAATTATACTGCAACACGTGTCCAATTAATCTCTGTTAAGTGGACAATCCATCATTCTCTTTGCCATGTCCCATTCAGAATGCATCGGAATATAAAAAGACACACAAACAACTGAATGCCGACGGTAAAGACGTGACATTCCAATTAAGTTTGCGCAAACCCAAGTTGACCCCACCGTCTCTCTCTCTCTCTCTCTCTCCCCGTCTCTGTCAAAAAGTGGGAGGAGCAAGTGAACCTTCGCTAGTTCGCTATAACAAACTCAACACATTCCAAATATTTATTTATTACCAATTAACGCACCAATATATATATATATATATATATATATATATACAGACATGCTTTGAAGTCGATTATATTGTCCTTTCATTATCAACACGGCCCCTCCATTTTCCTTCACTTTCTTTCTCGGAAAATATGGGCCTGAAAATCCGTGGAGCCCTTCTCTCCATCTTCGTTTCTATTGCTGCCCTCGCTACTGTGACGTTCCATTTATGTCGCCATGCAATCTCCAGCCACGATCTCCGACCTCTTTTCCATAATTTTACCAACACTAATCAATTTAGCCTCCATCATGCAATCGTAGAAGATGATGACCCCAACTATCGTCCGATCCGCCATGTGTCCTCTGTTGAAGATTCAATCACGACTGTCTCCATCCTCTTTCCTGCTTGGGAGGTCCTCGTCGTCGTTATCTCGCCGGAGAGTTTGCTGTCGACGGATAGCGGGAAGGAATACTCGTGTCTGTTCCAAAACAATGAGAAGTCTCCGGCGAGATTCGCTGGAGTTCTACCGTCTTCCAATCTGACGACATTCAAATGCGTACTTCCAATCGGTGTTCGCCGTCTCCGTCCATTCTTTATGCCGATTCTGATGAAATCGCATGAGAATTTACCGGAAAAGGAATCGCCGCAGCCGGAGCTGGCACGATGGACATTTCTTGCGTACGAATCTTTCTCCACACCAACCGACGTCGTTTTATTAGCGAAAGGCCTTAACGGTCGCCAAGGAATCAACCGGCCACCGGAGTCGCTCCGGTGCGTATTCAGCGACAACACGAATAACGTCGTTAAAACGGCCGTTCTTAGTTCTTCACAAGAGGTATTTAGATGTCCACACCCGGAATTAACGGCGTTTACTTCAGGCGGGGACGAGCGAATCGAAATCTCTCTCGAAATTCCGGAAGAAAATCGCCTGGTCCCATCCGTGGCGTACTACACACCTTCTCAGTCCAACTTAGCAATCCAAGAGCCAAAATCACTACTCTGCGCATGTACAATGGTTTACAACGTGGCCAAGTTCTTGAAAGAGTGGGTGGCTTATCACTCAAACATCGGCGTTGAGAAGTTCATATTATACGATAACGACAGTGACGACGGTTTGGATAAAATAGTTGCAGAGCTTATAGAAGATGGCTACGACGTGAAAACCCTTTTCTGGTTATGGCCGAAGACACAAGAAGCTGGTTTCTCTCACTGTGCAATGTACGCTAAAGATACTTGTACCTGGATGATGTACATAGACGTTGATGAATTCATCTTCTCTCCTTCATGGCTCGATTCATCACAGCCTTCTAATCATATGTTAGAATCATCTATCTTACCAAAAACCTGGTTCAGATCATCATCATCATCAATACCATCAACGACGTCGTTAGGATTATCCCGTCCAGTCGGGCAAATCTCGATTATGTGCAATGAATTTGGGCCGTCGAATCAGAGCTCGCATCCAGTCGCCGGAGTGACTCAGGGGTATACTTGCCGGAGAAGGGTAGAACAAAGGCATAAGTCTATAGTTTTGTTAGAAGCGCTTAATCCTTCGTTGCTTAATGTGATTCACCATTTTCAATTGAAGGAAGGTTACAGGGGGAAGAGATTGAATAAAGAAGAAGCTGTGGTGAATCATTATAAGTACCAAGCGTGGTCGGAATTTAAGGCGAAATTTCGGAGAAGAGTATCGGCTTATGTGATTGACTGGACAAATTCAGTGAACCCCTTGTCGAGGGACCGGGCACCGGGGTTAGGTTTTACGCCGATTGAACCGAAAGGGTGGACTGAGATGTTTTGTGAGGTTAGAGATGATCGGTTAAAAGTGTTGACACAGAAATGGTTCCGGCTTCGTACTTCGACTGGGTACAAAATGGCTTGGCAGATCAGATGAACCATATTAGTGAAGCTAGGATTCATGAAACTTTTTCAGTAAGGTTTTTGACTTGAGGGCCGAAACACTGTTCCATTGGTTTGACCTCAATTTAGGGTTTAATGGTGTAGGGGATATGGGGGGTTCTTTGATTTTACGTACGGGAAAGGAATATAGGACAGAGTGGGAGTAGTACTGAGCAATTTTTTTCTGCCTTTGTTTTCACTTTTTGTTTTTCTATATACATTTTTTGGTCAGAAAATATAATTTTACCATCTTTCTCTCTCATCTTTTATTTTTTTTTGTGTATTCTTGTGATTTTTTTATTCTTTTCCAGGCGACAAGAGAAAGGAATTGCTTGCATCTTTCATTCATGGACAGTTCATTTGTTAATAGTGAATTACTATTCATCTCATTCGACAGTATCAGGGTTATGAAAACTACATGTGAGGGGATGGAATTTTGCAGGTGCGATAAATTAAAAAGCTTTTAATTTCCTTAGCTCATTAACATTAACGAGGTTTTGGGGTATATATGAATTGATTTTTATCATTGGGAAAAAAAAAATGTATTGGTTTTTGGTTGTAGCAGGGAGGAATTAACTTCCCTCCATACATGTATGTCGTCTTGCTTTCTGGTTCTATTTGATGTCCAAGTACTCAGTTCCAGAAGTATTCAATCAAGATCTCATTTGAAATTTTAATTTCATTCTATTTATTACCAATCTAAGCCTTATAATTTTCTTATATTCATGTCAAGGAGAAATTATTTTGTGTGTTGGTGGTGGGCATATATGCTTCCTCATGCAACGTTTGGTTTAATATTTTAAAAGTACTCGTTTGTTTCATTGCTTTTCTAATATTAGCAATATTTAATTTTTTGTTCAAAAATCAAATATTACCCTTTAATTTTTTTGTGTTTTTGCTAAGAAAACATACATTGCTAATTTGAAAAAAGCAAAAAAATCAAAAAGTATTTCTAATTTTTTATTAAAAAAATAAATATTGCAAAATTTTAAAAAAGGAAATAAGCAAATAAATATTTATAAAAAGCAAATCCAAACTAGGGTGTACATAGGCTGATTTGGTCGGTTTGAGGAAAATGAAAACCATTAGGGACTGTGGCACTCATTAAAACTAACCAAATAGGACGGTCTGATTTGGTTTGGTTTTGTTCGGTTCAATCGGTTCCGATCGGTTCTTGAACACCCCTAATCCAATCGGTGGAGTCAAGAAAACTAAAGGAAAAAGGTTAAAAATAATCTAGAGTGGAATTCAATCATTTTAATACAATTTTAAACATTTTCGTTTCTTTTATTTTTCCGTTTTGTTCTTCTTATTTCTCTTGATCCAAACAAGAGTACGGTGGAGAGAGAAATGAACTGTTAGTTTCATGATTCATGCTAATGCAATTATTGTAAGCAAGGTATATGCTTATACAAATACATGAGGATATATTAGGATACATATAGAACATCCATTTCATTTTGAGACCAATATGGTTGGCGTGTAGCAATGAAGAAACCCCACATTTTAAAATTATAAAGATTTAGAATATATAATAAATGATTAGGCTGCAGATTTTGAAAAAATATAACCCCAAAAAGATACGATTTTCTTATTCACTTCTTATATAGTAAATTAAGGAATAAGGATACACAACCGGCCATCGATCTCAGGTGTGACTTGCACAATCAATATTTTCCTTTTAAGATAATATTTATATATATATATATATATATATATATATATATTTTCTTGATTTCTAATATAAGCATAATATATAAAAGCTTTTTGAATTTCAGCTTTCCTTTATCATAATAACCAAATTCAATCAAGCAAATCAAAGAGCCAAATTCAGGCAAATCAAAGCTCGACTAAATTAGGTCAAGTTCAGACTTAAATAGTCAAGCTTTTATTAAAATTAAGGCACCGTTTGGATTTTTTTTTTTATAAGTACTTATTTGTTTTTTTAACACTTTTCTAAGAAATTACATATTGTTGCAAATTTTTTAAAAATCAAATAAGTACTTATAAAAAACAAATCCAAACAGTGCCTAAGTTAAAATTTTGAAATTAAAACTTAGCTGGTTTGCAGCCCTATCTAGTACCCACAGAGTAGAGACTTCACCAAATTAACAACCAGCTAGCATCTTGGGTTCTATTGGCATGTTTCATTGAAAAGGCTTCAATACCACAATGATTCACTCGTTCAGCTTATTGGATATGACAGGATGGAGCTCCTCCCTTCATGCATGCATATCGTGATCAATTCTCTCTCTCTCTCTCTCTCTCTCTATATATATATATATATATATATTGGATTAAATCAATTATAATTAATTATGTCACTTGTTCAGCTAAAAGGCATGTTGGTGTTAGGAGCGAAATGGCACCATTTTTGAGTGTCTGTAAAGGCATATATGTCGTGTCTTAATTATCACCCTCTGTTTCTTCATGTGTTGCCCTGTCTAGCTTGCTCCATTCTTACCGGCTTGGACAGGATATTCAAAATATTCTCAAATAAAGGAAATGTTAAATCAACCATAATTTAAAGGGGAATTCGGCCAATAAGTGAAATTTCATACATATAGTCTTCCAAATATATATATTATATATTTTTTCTCGACAATTCTACTAAATTTGTCGACAAACAATATTAGCTTAATGACATATATCTCCACTCTGAGAGGAGAGATTTCAAGTTCAAAAATATAGAAGTGCATCAAAATTCAATGATTAATAGATTTTTTTGAAAAAATAATCATGAAGTTTCAAAATAATATGCTTAGGCTGCTGTCTGCAGATTTGAAAAATTCGAAAATATTTTAATTTCCTTATTTACTTGTGATTCAAATTAAACTTCACCAAATTAGCTAGCTGGCATCTTGGGTTTTATTGCTTATTTTCTTGAAAAGGCTGGAATTTGGGGTGGACATGGGCTAGCCAACCGGCAACCCTTTAATTCATATTGTTCGGGCATTGGGCTGGGCCTATTCAATATTCCACCAATTTGAAACAAATGCCCGTGATAATTCAGATAGTAATTAATTGAATCTCAATGGCAGGGGTGTGTAAAAACCCGCCTGATCCGTTGGATCCCATCCGAACCAACCCGCAACCCACGGTTACATATCTCATGGATAGTGGGGTCGGGTGGATGAGATAGAAATTCTATGGGTGGGGTTGCTTGGTGGGTATCAATACCAAAACTCGTTCAAAACCCGCCACCCGCCAACATTTATATATAAATATATTTATATATATATAAATAATAAATTTACATAAAATGATTCAAGATACTTGTTTTAATTTTTTTTTAAAACAAATGCATGTTAGAAAAGTTAAGAAAACAGAAACCATAGAGGATTAAAGGCCAAAAGCAAAATACATGCTATAAATTTATAGCTATTTCTTTGTCATCCATTTGCACTGTAAAATATAGGGTAGATCCTTCAAGGCATTTAAATATTATGTTATAAAGTGGTGATGTGTTTGTTCTTCATCATATTCAATGTTCAAATGCGAGCGAAATCACATCGATCTACGCATAACATGTCTCTCTTTCTATTTTGTTTATTATCTTTTCCAATTAATAAGGGCTTGTTTGGATATGCTTATGCTTGTGCTGTTGAAGCAGAATTAGAAGCAGAAGCAAAAGTCAAGTGTTGCAAAAGCAGAAGTCAATTATGTTTGGATACTGCATTTTAAAGTGCTGTACTGCAGAAGCAGAAGTCAATTGTCTGTTTGGATACCATCTGTTGAAGCTACTTATAATATTGAAATGACCCAATTACCCTTGCAATTTTTTTTTATTTTTTTGCTTGTTTGGCAATCAAAATTCTATTGGACAAAATTATAATAAAATTATAATTAAGTTATTAAATTTAAAGTATATCTACTAAAATTCTGTTTTATTTTTTATTTTTCAATATATTTTTATACATTTTATAATTTATAAATTATTTTTTAGATTTTTATTTTATATACTTTTTTCAAATATTTAAGAATTGTTATTAATTTTTAACATATTTTTACAAATATAAAAGAATTTTTAAATACTTTTCATAATTTTTTTAAATGATAAAAATAATATAAAAAAAATAAAGAATAAAGAATAAAGAAAAAAATAATTATAATATAATTATAATTTTAATCTTATTTGACTTTTCAAACTTAGACTTCAAAAGCATAAAAAAAAAAAAAAAAAAGTAAGCTGACCACATATATATATATATATATATGTCGGTGCAAAAGACACTACCCTCTAGAACCCTCTAGTCCCTTTCTTCTTTTTTAAACATTATAACCTTCTGCAATCTTCTCTTTGTCTCTAATGGCCGACGAAGCTAAAGCCAATTACAACCCAAGCCAAGCGGTCCCACCCTTCTGCAATCTTCTCTTCTCTTTCTCTCTCTATTGCAACCTTCTGCAATCTTCTCTTCTCTGAAGCTATCTCTCTCTCCCCAACCAATCACCGGTTCCGGTGTGGGAGCAAATGTTGCCGGTGCGAGCTTGAGCCGATGATGAGCAGAGAGAGCCGAACGCAATGAGGAGGAGAAAGTGATGAGCATAGGGTTTACAAGGGATTCATTAGGTACAAATTTGTTGGTAGTTGATTTTAGAGGGACACGCTTGCCATTTTCTGCTTTTGCAGATTTATCGTCAACGCGCGTTCTACCAGAAGCATCCCAGAGGGTGCTTTCACAAAATCGCAGAAAAAAGTAAGGAACGTGCTTTTATCTGCTTTTGCAAATTTTGCCGAACAACCCAACGAACGTGCTTATGTTGGTTGAACGTGCTTTTATGTGCTTGTGCTTGTGCTTGTGTTCCCAAACAGGCACTAAGCATTCTCTATCTCTTTTATTTAGGGAGTTCTTGTAAATTTGAGTAGAATTTCATCTCATTATCAAATGTACTCATCCCATTTTATATGAATGTGCCTCCCTAATTTTTATTTCTTATTTATATTAATATGTATTTACTTTCAATTTACGTACCTTACATCATTTTTATAATTTTTATATTTATGTTTTAAATAGTTTATGGAGGAGCTCCATGAGAATTGTAGTTTAATCATTAAAGAACACAAAATTGTATTGTTAGATACAAGTTTAAGGTGTCTGCTTGTTCAAATGAGTTTAGAGATTTTAAGTGTCTATTGATTGACCCGCCCAATCCGCCTATCCGCCGGTTGAAATACGTCAATTTTTTCAATCCATCTGCCAGCTATTAAGATGTTCGGGTCGATTGGTGATTGAAAAGATTAGCCACCCGTCAAAGACGGATTGGTCGACAGTTTTACCCTTCACTCGCCCCCAACCGAACGGTGGACACCCCTGTGGTGAGCGAATTTCTAAAGAGAGGGAATTGAAGTAGATCGAGAAATGGCGGACAATGCTGTGAGTTTCCTGTTACAGAACTTGACGCAGCTGCTCTCACATGAAGCTAATTTGTTTCTTGGAGTGGAAGATCAAGTGAAGTCGCTTCATGACGAGCTCAGATTCATTAATATCTTCCTCGAGAATTCTGAAGGGAAGCGGAACGAGAACGCCATGGTGAACCAAATTAGAGATGTAGCTCACGAGGCAGAGGATGTTATCGACAGATTCATCGTTAACGTCACGCAGAAGAGGAGAAGGAACAAGTTTCGGAAGATCATCCATGGCTTCGACCACGCAACAATGCTTCGTAGTGTCGCAATAAATATGGGGACCATCAAGAGCAAAATAACAGAAATTTATGACAACCGAGGAAAATACGGCATCGAAATGAATGAAATTACCGCCGGCAGCGGCGGACATATTCCGCTGAGGGAGAGCTCAAGACTGCGCAGACGCCGGAGGAAAAGGTAATTCATTCTCTCTACAAAAGCCTCCAGTTGGTTAGGGTACTTGATCTCAGCTCTGTGTTACTTTTCAGAGATGTGGAATAATTATTTAACTGTTCCAACCAATATAGAATAGCTAATTCATTTGAGGTACTTCAAGGTTCAAGCTTCAATCACAGATAATCCATCTTCAATCTGCAACCTCTTGAATCTACAAACACTTGACCTGAGAACATCGCGGGTGAAATGCTTGCTCAAAGAAATTTGGGAGATGCAACAATTAAGGCATGTGTATGTGAGCCGTGACTCCGTGAGCGGACCAACGCCTCTCCCTGATCCTAGTCGATCAGGTGATAAAGCTCTCTGGAATCTCCAGAGTTTATCTACTGTAGCTCCTGAAATCGATTTATAGAAGAGGCCAAGTTTCCTAATCTGAAAAAATTAGGATTCTCTTGCTTTGGTGAAGCTAGTGCTTTGCCGAGTCTTTACCTTAAAACATTTTTTATTATAAACCCTGCTAAGCTTCCAGAAAGTCTAGATGCCTTCCCAACAAGCCTTACGAAGATGACTTTAAAATAAAACAACTTTTGCTCCCCACACATGGAAGTGCTGGAAAATCTAAAAACTCTTCGGATACTCAAATTACTCCCAAAATCTTTCACAGTGTTGATGATTGAATGCTCTGCAGGTGGGTTTCGCGAACTTCGCCTCCTTCAAATGGTAGAATTTGAGATAGAAAGCTGGACAGTGGGAGAGGGCTTGATAATAGCATTACTATATATATATATATTAACATGGCATATTTGAAATAGAGCTTCTTTAAAAAAATATGATCTAAAATTAAGGGGAATTTGGCCAAAGGTCCTTTTAGTATTTTTCTTGATTTAGGTATGTTATATTTATTATTTGTAAACATCACCCAGTTTCATGCTAAATGCTCATTTCAACAACTTGCAGGTAGTTCCTTTGACGTGGTGGGTTTTGTTAACGAGACGAAGCAGCTAGTGGATGAGCTTATCAAAGGGGAATGGAGGCGCCATGTACGTCATCTCAATCTGTGGCATGAGTGGATTGGGGAAGAGGAAGATCTATAATCATATTTGTGTGAAGCACCATTTGGAATGTCGTGCTTGGATTTTTGTGTCCCAAGAATAGAGTACTGGAGAGATCGATATTACGCAGTATCTTAAAGACTGCGATGCAAGTAACAGAGAAAATATTAACCATTGCTGATGAGGAATTGAAGGAACTAAGGAAGAGCTATCCAAGTGCTTGGAAGGGAGGAGGTATTTCATAGTCATGGACGACATTTGGACAACAAAGCCTAGGCCACTGTCTCAATCTGCAACCTCGAATTAGCTTGGTCCTTTATCCCACTAGTCAATACATTTCTTCAAACCACTGTGATACTTCATGCCTCCGTTCTTTTCTCCGCTTTGGTCATAATCAATTTTGTCATCATTCTAATAGTGAGTGGAGATGTTTCTCTGGGAACAACGTTTAGGCAGATGTTGATATGGAGTTTTTCCATTGTTCAAATGAGAGTAGAAAGGCTAATTCATTTGAGGAACATTAGGGCTCCACCTCCATACACAGGTACTCTATCTTTCATATGCAAACTCTGGAATCTACAAACACTTGACCTCACAATATTTTCGGGGTGTCATTTTTATTTTACTTGTTGCTTGCCCAAAGGGATTTGGGAGTTGCAACAATTAAGGCATGTGTTATCAATGGAGCAACAAAGCCCTGGGGAATCTACAGGCCTTATCAACTGTAGCTCCTGAAAAAATCACAAAGCTATTCAAGAGGCCAAGTTTCCTAATCTGAAAATGTCAGGATGCGATGACAATTTGAGTCCTTTGCAGATTCTTTACCATCTGCATCACCTTCAAACATTGAAGATTTTACATGATGCAAAGCTTCCAAAAAGTCCGCCTTACAAAGTTGACTTTTATATTACACCTTCTTGACCTCAAATGACATGAAAGTCGTGGAAAATCTTAAAAACCTTCGAATACTAAAATTACTCCATCACTCTTTCACAGAAGGGTCGGGGATTCATTGTTCTTCAGGTGGGTTTCCTGAACTTGGTATCCTCAAAATGTAAAGTTTGGGGATAGAAAGATGGACTATGGAAGAAGGTTCAATGCAAAATCTTGGACGTTTGGTTATCCAAGTATGTGATAAGCTATGGCGCTTGAGAAGCTTGCGAGACGTGAAGGTAATATTGCCTTCCTCAAGTTTACGGACAGAGCTTCAAAATTTAGAAGAGAAGGATGCACGCAATATCTTCATCCATCCCATCCATCCTCCTCCTGAAAGACGTTTACGGGACTTAAAATACAAGCACAAGGAAGTAGGCTGGTGAGCTTTTCTACCTTTAACACATTTATCTGTTTTTATTTAGGAGTAACTTATACAAGAATGTAAAGGGTACAAATTTGAAGTAAAATTGAAACCAAATTAACTTAAATTGGTTCTGCCATTCTTAAACTAGGATTAGATATGGTTGCTGTTAACTCCAAGCTATCAAATGGCATGGGGCTTGAAAGCAGTACAGGTATGGACGGATTTCTTGACATATTGAGCAAAACAAATGAAGTATTGTGGGCTAATTTTTTAAATTGGTCGAATACTAAATAGGCCCGAGAAGATTAATTAACAAGTAGACAGATAGATATATCCAAGCAATAAAAACGAATCTATCCAAGCACTGATAGTGTTATTGTTTTCGGAATTTGTTGGCTTTTCTTATATGAAGGTGATGAATCTTTTTCCCGTGAATAGCGCGCATACAAATATGTGACAGGGTAGTTGTGTGTATATATATGTGTGTGTGTGTGGGGAAAGGAGCTTAATCTTTTCATCGCATCTGCAGAATTCTATTCCCTCACATGTAGGCTTCATATATTTGAACTCGTGAAGCCATGAATTACCCATCATATATGAGTGAACTGTCCATGAATGAAATGTTCAAGCAATTCCTTTCTCTTGTCACCCGGAAAGGAATACAAAAATCACAAAGAGAGAGAGAGAGAGACAGAGAATGAAATTATATCTTCTAACCAAAAAAATAAAATGAAAAAGAAAGGCAGAAAAACTTTGCCCACTGCTCCATGATGTTCTCTATTCCTTTTCTGTTATATAATCCTCCATCCATATATTAAACCCTAATTGAGGTCAAACGCCTAATGGAACAGTGTTTCGACCCATCAGTCAAAAGCCTTAATTTTCATTAATGCTTCACTTGGTTCTGGTCTGCCAAGCCATTTTGTACCCAGTCGGGCAATGAAGCATCTCCGTATCAGACACTTTTAACCGAGCGCAAAACATCTGATCAGCCCAGACTTTCGGTTCACTCGGCACAAACCCCAGTCATGGGGTCTGGTCCTTCGACAAGAACTTCATTGCATTTTTTGAATATATGAAAGAAAGAAGGAGATGTACGAGTTGTCGAGTTCTATCATGCTACCATGTCACATGTTTTAAAATTTCTAGTCCAGTGGCATTACTCAAAACAGAAAGAGTTAAGGTAGAGAAACTCACCAGCATGCTATATATGTGCCTACGTCTTTGATGAACTATGCAGTTTCTGCATCAGCTATGTCATGTCAAGGAGCACACTAGGCCCCTCAGCTCCTTCACCTCTAATTTTTGAAGCCTTGTGGAGCTGAGGACATAATATATACCTCTACACATTGATAACCAAACGCCTAAGATTTTGCATTCAACCTTCTCCCACTGTCCACCTTAATTACTCTCTCCAATTTCATCATTTGAAGGAGATCGAGCAATCTATCCTCAACCCTGTGAAAGAGTTTTGGAGCAACTTATCTAATTTACCTGCTGTGGTTTAATGATAATTTTCTTCCTTTTAAAATAAATAAATAAATACTAACGGCTACTTTTACTGCATTTTTTTTTTTTTTTTTTTTTTTTGAAAAAATTCATTAATAGAAAGGAGAATTACTGCATTGTTAATACTGGCTGAAGTTAGAATCTTTATAAATAGTCTATATTAAAAATGTTTTACTTTACTGCCATATCGAATATTAAAAGCATAATATAAATAGGATAGCGCTATTTGTACTCCTCCAATACATTTTGCAATGTCACCGTCTTTTTTGACGAGGCCATGGATGCGTGTTCTAGTTCAAAGATTTTTTCATCTATTACTAAAATTAGGGGCATGTAATTAATTGAAGTATTGGCGTGACTCACAGTAAAAATACGCCTACATGGGAATTCCTTCCAAGGGAAAATGATGTTGACCCCATCGAATGAACATCTCAACTCTGCTTGGGTAGGCAGGCGCATGTTGTGGCTCCTCTTTTGAGGAACTTGGCCCCATGCCTCCATATGATAAGAAAGCTGTTAAAATTTGAAGTGGAAGCCATAGATTGGTCAATTAAAAACAATGTACTTTCCTCTAAAATATCAACTCCATAAAAATGTAAAAATTACAAAGGCTCCTGCCGACACAATAAGACAATTAAGGGCGCCCCAGAGAAGCCTCGAATGAATTCACCAGGTCCCCACTCCGCCAAGGGCTCCAAGGAGATTTCGAAACAAGTATCAGACTTAGGGTCTCACTTAACTGGATTGTTTCAGGAAGTATCAATGCCATCAGAGAGCTCAAATTGCTTAAATTCTTCAGTAACATAACATAATTACAAAAAATAGTAACATCCTTGACCTCCCCATTGAACAGTATTCATACTCCTCCTTATTTTCATTTTCATTGTATCATAATTGAAAATATGTATCTCAATCATGGATTCAAATGTTACAAATAAAATTCTTTTCCTTTACCTGAAAAATCGGATACATTAATCTGTACAAATCCATCTTCCTACACTTGTCTTCTGATTTAATGACTCATTGACGCACTAATTGTGGAGCCGACATCTGCAATGTCCAAAGGATAGCATTGTAGAAAGGCTGCAACAGCACCCACCCACCCCCACCCCTTTTTCTATCTCCCGAGTCAAGTAAAAGAGAAGTAACTAATCCATCCAATCCTCAGAGCTGCAATGCTAAATCCGGCTGCTTTGGTGTGCCTACGCGCGCACCAGAAGTGGGTGAGCCAGGAGCCTGAAATCTGACATTAAGGTCGGGTGGAACCGAAAGGAAATCCTGTTTACGGTGTAGTGAAAAACCCTGCCAAGATTGTTTCCCATAGAGCCCCACTTCAGGTTCTGTACGTGACTCGACGCTAGAGCCCAGGGCCAATGCATTTCCAGAATGGATTCTACTTGAACTTTCTGACAACTTGGGATCGCTTGAACCATGATGGTTTGCAGGCATTGGATGAATGGATGTGGTGCTGCCATTTGAAGCCATGCCAAGTATTTGAGAAGGCTTAGAAGCAGCTTCTAAACTAGCCTTCCCTGTTGGTGCGGCTAGTTGACCTATTTCTGTCTGCGATGAAATGTTAGATCCAAATGCAGAAATAAAACCATTCAAATCAGGGTGAATTCTCATCCCACCAACGCTACTACTAAGTAAAGTTGAATCGCTTTGGGAATTTAATCCTCTAGCAGCTCCCACCATTTCTTCTTTATTAGGAAAAGATCTGCTCACAATAATGGAGTCTGAGCCACAAGTAAATTGAGGTAGAGGTCTGCTTGGATGATCATCACATACCGAGTTACTTAAAGATTTTTGCTTCTCGAATAATGAAAATGACTGCCGCTGTGACATCTCGTTTTTTCCCACCCATCCAGGACCAAACTCAAGTCCAATTGGCAAAACACTTCCAATCTTCTTCGAAGCAATTTTCCAAACAACAGGTCCAAGATCTGCAGCAAATCGAGCTAGGCTACTAGCATAACCATGCTCCAAGTGTAGACCCACCTGGTCAAAAAATTATTTAAGAGCCAATCTTGGATTACCAATCAAGAAATCCATAATCTCCATTCCAAAATTCTTTTTTTTTCCTTTCAATAAAAGTGCTCTCACAACCCCCCCCCCCCCCCTCCTCCCCACCCCAAAAAAAAAACAAATGTAAACAGTTTTTTGGCCCTAAGAAATTTTTTGAGACATTGGACAGTAGCACCTAGCAATCACATACATTGTTCATGTTCATCACTGAGCAATTTTCTCTTCCGATTAGAAAACCAGAGTGTAATAAAATTCCAAAATACGTACCGCCATTAGTTGCTTCTTTTCTCCTTCAAGGGTAGCCAACGCAGATGACTCATGACCAGAAACCGATGGATGTCCGTAGGTGTCACGTCTGTTCTCATCTAATAAAAATTCTTTTTTCCCATACTTCTTCAGAATAGAAACTGCAAACCACAAGAAAATTGGCTCACCATTCTTTGGATAACAAGGATAATTGAATGAGTAAAGAGGATTAGAAAGCTACTAAACACAGTTGATGAAAATACTAAACCTGGAAATTCATTATTCCACTCAGATAACCAGCCACTGTAAGTTTCACTGTTACGAGACCCATGAGAGGCTCTTACCAATGCATCATTAGCCCGAAACTTGTATGAAGTAGGTCCTTTTCTTAGGTTAAATGAGTTAGCTGAGATGGCATTATCTCCTGCAGTAGCAAGAGTTGCATCAGAAGAAAACTCAGGGCCGACACGCTCAGCAGGGGGCCTGCAAGAAGACTTTGTCAAGTTTTTGCTTGGTGGTCTGCCTCTTCTCACAACTTTGGGCTCTGGTTCACTATCATCGCTATCTTGCCTCAAATTTTCAAAGTCCTTTTTTGCCAACTCCTGTATGGATCGTGCCTAAGAAAACAGTCACAAAGGTCAAAAATAGTATAAATTTAACCCAATCATGAAAACAACATGGGTTGGAATTTTTCCATACCTGTCGAAAATAAATTGTATCTGGTGAATTATACTGCATTGCATTTGAACATATCAAGAAAACATCGCTCTGCAAGAATTAATAGTCAAACGTTCAATTACCTGTACAGTCAACATCAATACTTCTAGCAAAAATCAAACCATGAGCTCACAAAACCAACTTCCATTATACGGACCATGGGATCATGAAATATTGTGGCACTTTAAAGTGAATCTCTCATTGAATGAGTCCACACCAAAAAAGACAGCCACTTAATGACAATTTCTGACCAGATTCACTAATAGCAAAACAAGCAATTTTGGTTGAGTATAGAGGTCGGGTTTCTAAACCAACACCATTATATGGTTGGCTTTCAAGAACAAATCATCAAGGAATCCTTTATTCCATTGAGAGACAATGAGATATGTAAGAAGGGCATCATAATCTTAAACTATGCTCTGTCAAGCACACTCAATTAAGATATTCTACATGCTATCAACGCCATCGCATGTATTGATCAAATGGATGTTTACAAGATGGATAAGGCCATCCTATAAGTTTTGATTGCGACATTTCTAGGTGGATGACAAGTTGAAGAACAGAGCTGCCCACCTGTTACATATATATCACTGGTACACCAACCATAGGACAAGTGATGGTCCTCTTGTCTGTTATTTCAACCTTCCAAATGCCTTTATAAAGTTCATTTCACCACACAGACTGTTACTACCAATATGCCAGTCAACAAAAATTTGTGATAGTCTCGCATTAAAAGCTGCTTAACTCAACAAAACCTTAAATTCCAACAACTAAAGGTTGATTTAACAAATCATTTTCTGCCATTTAGCTCTATCAAGGGCCACATCATCTATCATATCTAGGCCACCATGTCTTTTCTCACGACCACCGCAGCCCATTTCATTTTAGAAACTAGGAAGTATGTTAGCAGAACTCATGTCAAATCCAATGTAAATATAACCATGGAAAAAGAGAGTCCAAAACGATATAATTTGACAGTGCTAAAATCATTATGCTAAAAATCATATAGAGAAGTCTTCCATTTTCACATTACTATTCTTCATAAAATAATGGTAACTTTATTCTCTTTTTCCTTCATACTTTTTTGGGGTGTTCCTCAGAAAATAATTTTATTATAAAGCAGGAGAAAACACCTTAAATATACTGCAGGGGAGTGATGAGCAATCAAGACTTTTCAGTTGCACATTAAGGAATTCCACCTTCACATTAATCGCAGTAAAGCAACCAAACCAGCAGAAATTAAAAAAAAATTAATACAAAAAAGCAGTACAATTACAAATTGAAACCTTAACCACGCATTATAGTAAAGGGGTCACCAATTGAGCAACTCTAATTGAGATTACAATACTCATCAAATTCCAATCAGAGTAATCAAGACTCAACTTGTCTAAAAAATAAACGATAAAGATAGTTGCATTGGACCACTTTGTACAACTTCAATGAAGAATCACAGTAATATCCAAAAGCACTGCACAAAAAAGACTCTTGCTGAATATCAAACACATATTATTGTCATATGAATATCAAACACATATTATTGTCATATTAAATATGGATTTTCCGAAGAAAGACACAAATCCACTTACCAATTTCCATGGATAACTTAACTTACATAGGAAGGTAAAGCAAGCCAAAAGAATTCAAATGTTATCCCATCAAGAAATACTTCAAAGGTTGTCAATTTCTACTTCAAAGACTGTCAAATCCACTTAACAAAGTTTTGGCATGATTCTAAAACGTACATTCAACAACATTTGTTATACTAAGATGAATGCATGAGACTGGCGGTCATGAGTCTTCAGTGACAAATGTACAGAAAACAATAATGTATCTTCAGATAGAAAATAAATTGAAGAAATTATTACCTATTACGTAAACAAGCGCACACACAATAAGAGTGGAATAGCCAAAAGTGATATAGAACATAGTCGCAAAAATAATCCAAATATATAAAAAATACTACCTTAAACAGTAAAAAAAACCAACCTCAAATTGTTCCATGTAGGAATAAAGTCCCCCATCAAGTTTTTTCCTCAGAGTTCCAAAATCCATTGGGTGATCTATAATGTCATGGTAATCAGGAAGCTGTGCAAGAATAATTTCAATATCAAATTAACAAATGCCTGAAATGGGAATTCAAATATATCAGATATAAATGCAATACTGCCAAAAGAGCACCTCATTGGGATCAACAGGGTCGGAGAATACACCATAAGTGTCCTTTCTGCAGGTAGTTTGTATGAACCAATCAAAACCCAGATGAAACACTATGCAGAAAAAGAAAAATCTGAGAAGGTAAAACACATACTTTTGAAGTCTATCAAGAATGAACACCAACAACTTTTTGTCTGGCAAAGGTGTCGTGGGACCGGAATCCACCTGCGACCCTGTCCACATATAAATGACATAATTAAATTAAAGACTGAATAATCAACGATGCCTTTTGATCATAACAAATTTGAGATTGATTGGAAGTTGGAACCTTGTAGAGTGTCAGTCGCTTTCGAAACCTTTTCTTCCTGCAAAATTACGCCAATATCAGTGGTTGAAAATACCCATACAAAAAAAAAAAAAGAAGTATCGAATTATTGAGGGATCAGCAAGAAAGTACAGTTGAGGCAAATATATATATATATATATAGACACACATATGTGAGAATGATTAAAGAAAAGACAAATTTAAACTTTTGAGTACATAAAGCTCTGATTGAATACAAACAATCAAATAATAAAATATAAGAATGGATAATTTAAATTGGGAAAAATACCGAAAACTGAAACTCACCCATATTTCAATAAAATAACAAATATCCAAAAATAAATAAAAATAAAAACTTGACCGAGTCAAACACATGCACTCAGTTCCGATCCTGATCGCCAACCAGAAACTTTTTAAAAAAACGCGCGAAATTACAAAAAATTCAAATCACTACACACGCATGCACGCACTCATATATATATATATATATATATATATATATATATATATATATATAT
>JAESVK010000138.1:1031155-1056901 GCA_017140935.1 Hamamelis virginiana | reverse complement strand
ATATATATATATATATATATATATATATATATATATATATATATATCGATTTTGCTAAAGACAACACTGAGGTGCATTTTTAACTTTCAAGATATTCAATTTTTCTTCCTAAGATTTACAAAATATCAGGTGTAAAAATACGGATTGATCACCTTTTCACCAGTGCTGTGACCCGATCCGTCACCGACTGCATTGATCTTCCGCTTCTTGTTATACGCCTCAGTATCCTCACCATCCGCATTCGAATCAGATCCGTACGGAACCGAATTCAAAGACAAAGAATTCGCCGACAATCTAGGATGATGATTATGCGAGGGCAAACCAAATAAAGGCTTAAGTTTCTTCTCTTTGCGCTCGTCTTCATCGTCGCCTCCATCAATCCACCCCTCCGCCGGCGAAAATCCGTCAAGATTCGGGTTCCGGCGACTGGATCGACGGATAGGGTTAGGGCTAGAATTTCGACTGACAGATTTAGGGTTTTTGAAATTAGGGTTAGTGGTAAGGTTCTGTTCTTCATCTTCTTCTTGTTGTTTGAGAGTACGTTTTTGGAGATCTAAGAGAGAGGGACGTCCTTTCTTCTTCTTCTTCGTCTCCGCTACCTTACCCATTATGGTGTCCTTTCTTTCTCTCTCTCCAAACAGGCCTTAATTATTATTTTTTTAATTTTTTAATTTGTGGATTTTAGAATGGGATATGTTTCGTACGTGTGAGTCGCACGGACAGCCTGCCACGAAAGAGAAAGGGACTGTCACATGGGTTGGATGTGTGTTGCACGTGACCGTCATATGTATTCCTTTTTTTGTTTGTCTGCTAATATTTTCACGCGCTTAAAGGAGCGTGGAAGAACAATACAATGGTGGGGTCCTCTGTCCTCACGCCGGCCAGGCGAGCTATCTTATACGGAGTATATACAGTGCATCGTTAGGCCACCAATAAAAGCTTGCCACTTCACCAACTTATTTAATGTTTTTCTTTATCTTTTCTCACTAATTTACATAATTAATTTCTTAGTAATAATATTTATAAAATTAAATTTCAGATAATTTTTAGAAAAATAATTATTTACAAATGTAACTTTAGAACAAATTCCCTTTTTTTTTTTTTAAGTCCCATAAATTATAATAAATTTTGAATAGACTCCATATTCTTATTGGCTTGACCAAAAATATTGACAACCAAATAATCTAAACCCACTTATGACCCTATGAGATGGGTTGAGCCCACATTAGCTGAAGGATTAATATACTAAGATTTAGTGGTCCCAAAATTATTTCCTAAGTCTTGATTCTTGTGGTCCATTTTCAATTTAAATTGAACTTAAACAAGCTTGAGTATAATAAATGTAACTTTTGCAACAATCTATTTAGGTTCAATTTGAATTATCTTTACTTAAAATCTCTTTTAAAGCTCAATTATAAGGCTTTATGAACTCGAATAATAACACATGATTATCCCAGTATTTTAGAGAGTGCCATAAGCCAAACTTGTGAGAGCTCCTATGAAATATTATGTATCCGCAGATAATAATAACTAAAAGCGTAAATGTGGATGTGCATTGACATCATATAATAATTTATGGACATTGCGTCAATTCCACATCAAATTATAATTCTATCATGGTAGCTAATATGATATGACATATTATCTATTATACCTATTGTCTTAATACAATATTACTCTGTCAATTACCATGCCAAATGATATGTTAGGAATGATGATAGGTGCATTGTGTTTACCTTCCTTTAGTTACATTAGAGAGACTTAAAGCCTAGACCAACTCCAATTGCCAATGACCTCATAGTCCAGGGGCATGAGTTCTCACTTTGAGAGGAGTTCTCGAGTTCGAACACAAAAATACACTGACATCCATTTATTAGTATTACGGGAACTTGGAATAAGGACAGGTCCCATCATTTGACAAAAAAAAAAAACCTTCCCACCTGTACCCATTCAATTACAATACCATTTGAGCTAAAAGCGCATTAATTTTAACCAACCCCATGTAATTAAAGTGCCAACAAATTTGGGAAAGCATTAAATTAGGAACCATATGTACATAAGTTTTACAAAATATGGGAACCTTTAAATTGGGGATCCAAAAAATACATTGCCTGTGACGAGTGAAGATCTTTTGTCCCATTTTTATTTACCATTTTACTGTCCCCTCTCACAAAAATCCACTTAGAAAATTTAAATAAGAATATTTATTAAAAGATGAGATTTTCAAAGTTAACTTTTGAGAGGGGACAGGAAAGTGGTACACAAGATCTCCACGTGCTCATCATACCTTTTAAAAAGGGACTTTATCCTTTTGCATTCAACATCCCATGTTTGTAAACAAAAGTGGAGTTAGAATCAAAATGGACAAGTGATGGGGAGGGTCATAATTCGACCTAGCTTATAATCTAAAACACTAAGTTCAATTATTTTTGCATAATTTTCTTTTAAGACATCTACCCTCACCCGACACTTTTCAGTTCATATAATAAGTGAAAAGAGTGCAATTGGGTCTCATAATTGGTGTCTCTAGTTTGCTTGTACACTTACTATGACTAGTTATTGGAATTAGATAAAAGTTTAAATCTAGTGTGTTTTGGATCATCTGTCAAATTCATGAGCTTTTCTTATATGAACTATTAGATCTTTTTTTTGCATACATATTAATTATGCCATCCAACAGTAATCAACATGTGTTAATCACTTATCATATCAAGCAAATCCAAACTCGGGGAAGACCTCGCACGTAGATTTCTTTGAGATGCGGTGATGCAGGCCTCTTTCAATACGTTCTTTTCCCTTTTTTTATTATTTATTTATTTATTGGTAAAATATGACAACCTTTCCCAACCACTTCCAAATTTTATCGTGGGAAAGTGGAGGTTGGTACCACTAGTTACAAATCCAAATCTATAATCTGTACGTCTTCATTTTTATATACGATGATGAAGCATGATATCATTAACATCAATTATTACTCTAGATGGGTCTAATTGAGTACATTCAAATAGTAGAATACCCACAAATAATGCTTCTCTTTCTGCTCTTTGGCTACTCAATGTTGAAACAAACTGTCAGCATTCTCATTCAATTCCTTCAGAACTCCTACTGTTAGCATGATTTTCATAAAAATAAAAATAAAAATAAAAATTCAGTAATTACCCATGAAATTAAAGTCTTTTAAGATTAAGATTTCATATCTTTGAGGCTTGATAGAAACCCTTTGGAAAAAATGAATATTAGATGTATGTCATAAAAAATTTGATCTTTCTAAATTTCTCCACTCCTATATATGGTCCATAGGATTAATTATGAGAACTTGACATGCTAGCTGATATTAGATCATTGTAATTTTTCGCTTGCATAAAATTTATATAAGAGTATTTAATCCAACTGTCGATATTTTAAAAGAAATAATCCATAATTAATTAAAAACATCAGGCATGCACAATTAGCACGCAATTTAAAGTTTATGGCGGGCGCCTCCGGTTTTTAATTTCACTTACATAAAATAGTATTTATTATTTTTTTATATTTTACCAGCAAAGTAGGTGCCAAAGGCATCCTTATCCATTACAGGAGCAATCAAAAACAACAAAACCACCATTCGAAGTGCACCGTTCTGTAGTCGGTGCATCAGCACACTGATTCAATTTTATGTAGATGTGATAAAGATGAAAATGGTATGTATTTTAAATTCCACATTAATGCACATATCAATGCAAATAGATATATTAAAAGAGAGACGAAAAATTATGATAAATAATAAGAGTTCAATAATAAAAAAAATGAAAAATTTTAATTCCGACAATAGTACTGCCTCTTTTACATTGTTAAATTATTATTAACATAACAAATTAAAAAAAAAAAAAAAAAAAATCTCATTGACCTCACCGTATAAAATTGAATATCGTGGTATAAAGCACCAAATTCAAGGATTTTTGAATAATTTTCTCGATTATTATTTTTAGCTAAATTTTGTGTGATGTTAATAAATAAATATAATGTATTTCTGTATATTTGAATCCTAAATACATAAATAAAAACAATCTTAAATAAAAACAATCTATCCAACTTCAAGCACAGAGGTAGATATGTCGGCCACAAGTATAAAATCAAATACTTCTCTGACAACACCCCCATCAAATAGCATGTTGTGGCAACTCATGCTTATCTCTCTCTCTCTCTCTCTCTCTCTCTCCTGCCTTCGACTCATGTTGTCTTGTTTATAACGTAGTGCACCAGGTCAACAAACTCTTCAGTTTCAGAAGCCAAGCTTGAATTTTCTGTCAAAGTTTAATTGAAACTTCACAAAGTTCAACAATGTGCATAGCTGTGTTTGTTTGGCAAGATCACCCTCTCTACCCTTTTCTTCTCTTGCAGAACAGAGACGAATATCACAACAGGTAAGTTCCATTTTTGCTCTCTCTCTCTCTGTGTTTGGTTTGAATTTTGGAGATTTTATGGGGCTTAGTAGTAATGCTAGCTTGTGTGTGAAGGCCAACAAAGCCAGTAGGATGGTGGGAAGGTTGTGAGATTGTGGGAGGGAGAGATGAAGTAGCAGGAGGGACATGGTTGGCTTGTTCAAGAGAAGGAAGAGTGGCTTTTCTTACTAATGTGTTGGAGCTTCACATCCTTCCTGATGCTAAGAGTCGTGGAGACCTTCCTTCACGGTTTTTGGAGGTATGATACTGTTTCAAAATATTCACCTTTTCTCTGTTTTCTTGCAATGTTTCCTTTCATTTTCATTGTTGGCAACCTTTCTCTCCCTCTCTCTCTCTCTCTTCCAAAAGAAACTCAAGTTGTTTTGCATTTATTCTTCCTCCCTGTATGGTAACAGAGCTCAAAGACTCCCAAGGAATTTGCAAAGGAAGTGGTGAAAGAGGCACATCAGTATAAAGGGTTTAACCTGATATTGGCTGATCTCTCTTCTAAAACCATGGTTTATGTCTCCAACAGGCCGAAAGGAGAACCGATTGTCATTCAAGAGGTTTCTCCAGGCATTCATGTGCTCTCTAATGCAAAGCTAGACTCACCCTGGCACAAGGTTAAAAAGTGTCCCCAACCCCACTGTTTAATACTATAAATTTATATGCACACCAAAATATGCTATTTGACTACATTTTTGTCTCTCTCAGGCTCAGCGATTGGGACTGAATTTCAAGAAATTACTGAGTAAATATGGTGAAGGTGATATACCTATGAAAGAGATGATTGAAAAACTAATGAGGGACACAGTTAAGGCAGATAAAAGCAAGTTACCTCAAATTTGTTCTCTTGACTGGGAGTTCAATCTAAGCTCTGTGTTTGTCGAAGTAGACACCCCACTGGTAAAGCTTGTGAGCTCTGTATCTTCTCTTTCAAAACTATCCACACCCATGAAACTTTTTTATACGATTTCTTTTATTCATTAATTCATGGATTCTATTCTGATGTACAGGGACGTTATGGCACTAGAAGCACAGCTGCATTGACTGTAAGAGCAAGTGGGGAAGTAAGCTTCTATGAGATGTATCTTGAGAAGGAAATGTGGAAGGAGCAAACTGTGAAGTACTATATTGAGAAGCCAAAGTGAGTGGAGATGAGGAAACAAAGAGCAAATGCTTAAATAAGAGATTTCTCATCAATTTGCAATTATGCATATATGAAATTATGTCTAGATGTATGCATCTATCTATAAACTGATCTATCAAGTCTATCGTGGGAGTAGAAACATCAATACAGGGTTCCAACATTCTTGTGTATCTCTTAGTAATGGTTGCCCATAAAAATTTACAGCATACAAAGGCTTTCCCAATAGCTTAATATATATATATACACACACATAAAAATTTACAGCATACGAGAAGTGAGAACAGGAAAGCAATTTATGGGTGACCAAAAAACTCAATATTAAAAAAAAAAAAAAGAACCTCTTTCATGTCAACAATTGTACATATAGCATGAAAATCTATCTAGAACTCAGTGTGTATAAATCTCACATAAAATTTTGTAAAAGAAAATAAGTTAGATCAACAGACATAATTATGTTTGGGCTTTAGTGAGGCACCCTAAATCCAAACTACTTGAGGTAGGCGACCCAAATCCCTTTCCACAATTCAGCTCTCTCTAGACCACATCCTCCGCTAAAACATTGGCAACAGTGTCTTCTCTAAAGCCTAGACATCATACGACATGCGTACATATATATGCATATCATTACATAAAGGTTGACATTATATAGTGTGTTTGTGTAAGTTATGTCTATTGTCCAAGATTTGTTGTTTACCACCTTTACACTGTTTTGAGTCCAAATTCAGATTTGGATCAGTTCATTATATTCCAAAGGAAGAGGCTAACATCTGTGATCTATATATAATCAAAGACACAAGCATTCATAATTGCAATGAAAAAAAATTCATACAAATCTTATAGACCTAACCAGGTTCCTCCTTCAAGTTGCGACAATTGTGACATCATTTGCTTATCCAACTTAAACCCTGCTATCCCTAACTCCTTGCAAACCTCCCTACACTTTGCCAACCTCCCAGAATCCGCATAAATTTTAATCAAGTCCCGGTAAATATCATATGTTGGAGAGAAGCCTGCCTCCTTAAGTTTTGAAATATATCTTACAGTCTTTGAGAGATCATTTAAAGCAACAAAAAGCTTTATCACCACACGATAAGCTGGTAAATCAAAAAGACATTCTGAAGCTTCCATTTCCCAAACCAGAGCCAGTGCCTCCCTGTATTTTTTCTCACAATAACGGCTGTGAATCAGAGTAGTGTACATAACCACACTTGGATCATGCCCGGATTGTTTGAACCAGTTAAAAAGACACTCCACAATTTCAAATTTCCCAAGCCTTATGCAAACTTTCATGATAGCTGTACAGTCCTGCTGGCTTAAATTCAAATCTTCTCTTTCTCCAAGCTCATCCAGTAAGGACACTACAAGCATGTGTTTATCTGGGTTCTTCCCAAGCTTCAGTATGAGCTTCGCATAAATGCTGGGGTCCAACATTCTATTACAGTCCTTGGCAACCAAGAGAAGCTTCCAGGCAAGCTTCAAGTTCCCCCCTTTAATAAAACCCCTCACCATCGCCTCAATTACACCTCGACTGGCCAAACTAGTAAACTTCTGGAGGTTGAATGGTACTTTTAATTCATGGGTCCTTGCTAGGACCTCAACCGTCGAAGCCAAAATGCAATCATCGGGGAAGAGGTGGGGTTGTTTCTGAGCCCAACAGAAAGTCTGTAAAGCTCGATCAGGAACACACATATGACCCAATTCCCGGATTGTTAATGATAGAGACCCCTTCCGCAGGTATTGAGCCCACTTGTTGAGAATCACAGACGCATTTTTCTCCGCAGGAAGACTTCTAATCTCTTTGGCTAGACCAACAAGGAATTCTGGGTTCTTGTATACTTTCTTAGATAAGGATGCCCGCGAAGAAATTGCCATTGGAGAAGTCATTCTCACGTGTTTCTTTGCTGTAGGATGTCCCAAGGGTCTAAGTTTGTAAGGAAGTGGGAGAGGAAGAGGCCTCTCTCTATTCAATTTCCCAGGTTTTTGAGGGATTCTCCCTTGAAATAGAGATGAAATCGCTTCAATCTCGTCTGAATCCCAAACAATTTCCTCTTCTTTGTTTTCTTCATTATTATATCTATATCTTTCAACTTCTTCTTCTTCAATACCACCATCATGATCATCATCACCAACAACAATTCGATCAGTTAAATCAAGTTTTTCATGATAAATCAAATCTGTTTGAGATGGGTCTGTTCCAGAGCTTCTCTCCTTCAAAAATATGTTAATACCAGGGTCCGGGGTAAGCTTGTTGCGCCGTGGATAACGAAGGTTCTTGGGTAATTTTCTGCGGTAAATTCTTGTATTCGACTCCGCCATGAAAGTTACCCTATTATTGTTCCAAAATTTCCATTCGAATTCAGACCTTGGGTGTTGTTCAAGTGGAGAGACTGCATGGAGGCCATAGGATATGCAATCCATTGTGATAAGCTCAATGCTTATGGAGTTTCAAATGTGGTCTCTGAGTATCTGCAGCAGATGAGAAAGGGTAATATATATTGGAGGAGAAAACAAAATGCAATCAGTGTCACACAGGAATTTCATCAAACATTTGGTCTACAATCTAATAGTGTCCAAGATGGATAATTTATGTGGATTTGTTCCACAATCTATCCTATGCATAACAACTCTATGAAACCAAAATTGTATAACGGAATGAAAATATTTTCCAAATTTAAGTTAGAAAATATATAGTCACAGAATCCAAAGCCACAGTTCATGAACAAACTCGGTGGCTAAAGAAATATCAGGAAAAAAAATATATGGGGATCTTAAAAATACTTTATGGGGCAGAATTATTAAGTATTAATTTATTTTTAGATTCTTTTTAGCAGCAAATCATTCTCTCTCTTTTTCCATCACAAACCATCCAGTTCAATCCCCAGTCTAGTTAAAAACACTAGGAAAGTGTTCTTCAAATCTGAAATAATTGTGAATGGAAAATAAAAAGGAAACGCAAACCAAATGCGCAGGTCATTAATATGGAGATAAAAAGACTTCCAAGTTCCAACACTTCACCATTGAACCTCTCAAACATATCCTTGAACAAATGGTAAATCCAATTCAGACCCAAAGTGCAAAGAAAGAAGCATCAGTATGTGAACTTGTCAACAAGTGAACTTACCTGAAGTTCAGAGATCAAGTGTAAGCCATCATATGCACTAACTTTGCACCAAGTCACTAACATAAATTTGAAATAAAATAAGCATAATGAAACACACAGAATTTAAAACATCAGAGACATGCATTACAAATAAAAGAAAACTATAAGTTGAAGGATAGCCCTATTGGCACTCCACTTGTAACTTCCCACTCCCACAGTCCATATATTTTCAATTTCCCTGCACTCATGGTGTGGAATGCGAAAAAGCTAAAATTGGAGTATCATACAGTTGAGATCACATTCACATGTCAAAAAATTTAAGTGTTTCAAAACAAAGACTGGGGCAGACAATTTAAACACTGGACAACGTTAGAGGTCCTAGTTTCAGGGTTTTAAAGCCACAGTTCTCAGACAAACCTGATGGCCAATGAAACATCAAGAATAAAATATGGAGATGTAAAAATAGTTTATTTAACATAACTGTATAGCATCAATGTTAGCAGACTGAGCCTACTACACAATGCCCCCCATCAACGACTAATGCCATATCTCACAACAGATTATGCAGGTGTAGTTTTTTGTTCAGGATTGTGCTTGAGCCTTGTACTCACTTCCACAGAACAAATATACATATACATATATATATACATATACATATATATATACATATATATATATATATATATGTATATATATATATATATGTATATGTATATATATATGTATATGTATATATATATATATATACCGGATCACTTTTGGTTACTCCAAGATTGAAAAATCGTGAAGTGGAAAGTCATGCCAAAAAAACAAACTTTTAGCTTGCAGAGAAAAACTTCAAGCACTTTATATGAACCTCTCAAACATATCTTCTTGGAACAACTAGTAAAACAAATTAAAGTATTCAAACTAACAGTGCAAATGAAGGAGCATCAGTACGTGAAATTGTCAACAAGTGAACTTACCTGAAGTTCAGAGATCAAGTGTAAGACATCATATGCTCTAACATTGCACCAACAAAGAAAATTGAAATAACACGAGCATAATGAAACACAGAGCTAACCCAAATGGAAGAAATCCCAAATACTAACCCACTCCTTTTAAGATCTTAATTACATTGCGACTCAAAAATTTTAAATAAAAAACCAAATCTCACAAATCTACATCAAATCAAAATTTCTATTTTTTAAACCCAAAAATCCAAATATAGTTTTGCCGGAAAAACCAAATAATTAAAGACCAACCATTCCTTAATTATAGCTTTTGCAACAAAATAATGCAGCAAATTCAAATAATCCCTAAAGCTTCCTATCATTGGTTTTGTAATTTCCCTTCAACTTGTACGGGAATCTTGATTTGTCATCACCATTGACAGCCTCTTTAGCTCGAGGCTTAATATGTTTTGCACTCTTCAACCCATAATAAAAGAACCTAGGGAGGAGTACTGTTTTTTTCTCTTTTGGTCCGCCATTGACAGCCTCTTTTAGCTCAGAGCTTAAGATCAACACAATGAAGAGGAAGAAGAAGAAGGATAAGAAGAAGAGTAAAATGTAATGAGAGAATGGGAAAAAAGCCCTAAACACAATGGAATGAAACAAGTAGAAGTAGATGAGGAAGAGAAGGACAAGAGCACAGACCGTCTTCCGGCAAGGCAGAGATCGACGCCGACCGGTGGGAGCAAAGATGGCGGCGCTGAAACCATCCCTTCTCCTATCCTTCTCCTATCGTTTCAGACTTTATTTATTTATATTTTTTTCCCAAAACAATTATCTGGGTATTATCAATTTATCCAGGTGCCCCTGGAACAAACATAAATTACATAATTACTTTTGTGTTTTAAATTAGAACCAATTTAATGTATCTACCAAAAGCTGTGTTAGGGCATCTCCAGTAGTGCATCTATAGCCAAAGCCAAAGCCAGAATGAATGCTTTTGAAGCAAAAAAATCACTCTAGTAGTGCATCCAAACTCATCCTCCAAATTTGAAGCTGCTACAGTAGGTATTCAAATTTGCCCAAATTTGAATGACACTGTAGCAACAGCCAAACTCAGCAAAGTGGATCAAAAGTTCATTTTGCCGTCTTCAACCAACAAAACGGTTGGATCATTCCTCTTACTTTTCCAGCATTTTCTCAGCAAACAAACAGCAACATAAAATTCTTAAAAAAAATCATGCATAAATAAAACAAAATTCATATAAAAAATCTCACAACAGCAGAATCAAACAGGGCCCATAATCTGAAGAAAAAATAAAATAAAAGGCATTTCATGAACCAAAACCAAAGGCAGAGGAGGAAAAAAACATACCTTTCTTCTCAAACAAACCTCTTTGCCATAATCTTTGGCTTTGATCTCGAAGCCCAGCTGTAATCTTTGGCTTTAATCTTGATCTCGAGAAAAACCCACTCATGCTCCGCTACACTTGGCTCAGCACCCTTTACAATTCATCTCGCCGTGTCGCAGCTATACTGATCGGACTTTGAACCCATGAGAGACCGCTCTACTGATCGGTCAATGAGGAAATATTTCTTTGTTGGTTTTGTGGGTTCGATCAGCATATTCATGGAGAGATGGGTTTGATGAGGAGAGAAATAGATTAGGAGAGGGAGAGGAGATTCGGGAAAGGGTGAGAGTTAGGGTGAGAGATGGTGAGACATTTTTTGTCTTCCTAGGAAAGAGTGACAATGGAAATATAAAAAAAAATCTATATCTATACCCACAAAATAAATAATGCTTCTAATAATTACTGTGAGGATATATATATCTTTTACTATTCAAAAATATTCCCAATAAACCTCTCAAAAGTAAACACGTTCTCTTCAACTACCTTATCTCTCTCAAAAGTAAACCTCCCTCTCTCTCCTCATTTATTCCATCAGTTACTGAATTAACGCAGAGAGAGATATTTCCTAATTCAAATTTTTTTTTTTATTTATAAAATTTTTTGTTGAGTTTTTTTCTTTTATTATTTTTGGAATAGGTACAACGATTACAAAATATGTAATAATTATTTTTGATTAAAATAATAATATGAATATAATATTAATTTTTTATTGATAAATTAAAATAATTGTAGTTGGAGTCTTGTAAATGAATGAAAGGTAGTTGATGTAATTGATAAGAAAAAATGAGGGTAGAAGTGGAAAGAAGATGGTTGAGCCAAAATAAAATGGATGCACTATTGAAGCAACTCCATTCAAAGCCAAAGCCAAAAATGAAAAAAACACTTTTTTCCTTCAAAATTTGGCTTTTGAAGGAAAAAAAATAGATGCCCTTAGTCATTTGGACCAACTTGTATCTTGAAAAAGTGAAAAACAGTTTTACAGATTTCTAATCTTGCACTAATCCCCAAATCCATGGTAAAATATAATCCCGCACTAAAATATAATCACTAATTTTGCACTAAACCCTTAGTTCATGGTCATAATTGTCTTTTTATGGGTCTACTCGGGTGACTTTAACGTCACATCATTATTTTAAAATAATTAAAAATATTTAACATCTATATAATCTTTGGAGCAACAAATAATCCCCAATTCCCATAGTAAAATATAATCTTTAATCTTACACTAAATCCCCAATTTTCAATAGGTTATTATCATACTTTTATTAGTCTAATTGGTCACATCATATCATGAAATTTTTTTTTTCTTTTTTACTTTTTAAGATATATGATTTGATGGCTATTTAATTCGTTGTCTCAAATGTGGGGATTGGAGATTCAACTTGATAATTGGGGATTTTTTATTATACTAGGGATTGTGAATTATATATTACTGTGGGATTATATTATATAACGGCTTTTTGGTGAATACCTTAAGATATTAAGGGCATTTTGGTCAACTCAAGTCTATTGAGGTAAATACCCAAAACATGGGCATATTGACGTAATATTTGAAACCTTGAGGTCCATTGCCGTAAAATGCCCATAAAGAATGGAGAAAATAAGTCGTTGAATTATTATTGTTATTATTTTTGTGAATTTGGCGAGAAGTCTCAAGTAGAAAACTTCTAATGCCAAAAGTCCTCAAAATTATTTTTTTTTTGCAAAAACTCATTTTGTCACTTTAGGGCAAAAATGCCATGCCTCATAATATTCTCACGAAATAATGGACTGAAAGAGGAGATAGACATAAGCCAGAAGTAGGAGAATAAAAGAGAGAAATTGAAATAGAGGGAGGAGAAAGAAAAATAAGAATAAGAGTGTGTCGAATCTTCGGTTTCCTTGGCTTCGATCTGTGTTCTGATCTTTATCTCTCATTTTCTCTGCACTCGATCTGAAGTTGCAGATTGTGGAGTTGTTTCTCATCTCGTCGCTGGCTCGATGAATAATGAGGTAGATCTAAAGTTTATAGATCTTCTTATCGGCTTTATTGGCTTTGAGGCCAGTGCTTGGTTGAATAAAACTTTATGCTAGTGTTGCATTATATGAAAAGGATTAGTTTATGCCTCTATATTCTGAAGCTGCATTGTGTACATCGAAGTGTTGTATATGTTTATTGATTTCCCACTGGAGCCACACGTTAATGGAGATGGAGATGCTTTTGTCAAGTCGAACTACGACACGGTAGAGATGCTGCCATTAATGGTACTGTTACGATTTGGTTGCGCTGTGCTCTGATCCATCAAACAGTTCGGAAGGCAGCTAAGAATAATATCTATGCATGGGGTAAAATTGAATTATTGGTGAAAGTTGTTTGAGTGTAATTCACAGTCCAACACAAGCATATTTTCCTCAAAGGCATACGCATGGATCTTTGTGAAAGTATGTTTGATTATCTCAAACAACTCTCTCTCTCTCTCTCCCGGCACACTGCTGTGTCTTTTTATTCTCTCTTCTTCCGGTCTTATTCTAATTCATCACTCATGCGCTGCTGTGTTAAATCTTATTCATGCACTTTTTTTCCTCATAAAATGGACTATTGAAATTGTAATGTACTTTTTACCTCAATGAAAATGGACTTTTGAAATTGTAAAGAACATTAACTAAGAATGAGTTCGTTAATTGGTTTAAGGAATTTGATTTGAATTGAGATAGAAAGTGAAAGGAAAATTACAAAAAAACGCACACAATGAAAGCGAGTTAATGATCCTCATGCACAATGATCCACAAAATCTGCGATTCAGAATTAAAGAAAACAAAATTTGTGGTTCAAAATATGTGTTGCTTATTTTTCTTCATATTCTTCTTCTTCCACCAATCACAATCATGGTGAAAATACGTTGTATTGGGTTTTCATTGAGTTTGGGTGTTTCCACTGTGTTGGTAGTCACAACAAAAATACATTATATCGTGGATGGATATTAAAGGGAGAGATAAATTGAAAAAAAGAAAAGAAAAAAAGAATGTAAATTCATTGTGTTGGGTTTTCATTGAGTTTGAGTGTTTTCAACGTGATCACTGTGTTGCAATCACATGTTACTAAAAACAAAATGAAAGACACAATGTGGGTTGCATTTTCATCGAGGTTTGGTGTTTTCACTGCGTTGGCAATCACAGTGAAAATACATTACACTATGAATGGAAATTAAGGGGAGAGAGAAAAGATATAAATTGGAAAGAAAAAAAAAAAAGAACATTGAATTCACTGTGTTGGGTTTTCACTGAGTTTGGATGTTTTCACTGTGTTGGAGTATTTTTATTGTATTCGGCGTTTTCATTATGCTAGGTGTTTTAACCTTGGTGGGTGTTTTCATTATGTTGACAATTCTTAAATGGGATTTTACAAAGGAAATAGATTTTAGGAGGACTTTTTGCATTAAACTTTTCTTAAGTAAAACCTCTCACCAATTTCCCCTTATTTTTTTAATGGATTCCCAAACTTGTGTGCTTGTAATGTCGACCTTATTTAGTTTGTGGGCAGCCTTGTTGGAGCAAATACTGTCACCTCTTACAATGATTTCCATCCATACGCATTATTTCTAAACTTTGCTATTATCAATATGGTTAGTTGTTCCCGAACCTCAACTTGAATTTGAAACCTTAAAATTCAAAGTCAAGCAAAATGCAAAGTGAGTTGCACCTCATCGGTCAACCAAACTGTTATTTTGTTAGGGAAACTCTAATCATATTTCTAAAATTTGATCAAGTGGCTTGCTAAACAACCCAAAAGGTATTTTAAAGAGCCGTTTTTAAACTGGCTACTCCAACCATACTAACTAATTATGAAATATTTTTATTAATTTTTGAAACATTAAATAATTTACTACTTGTGTTTTTAAATATATATTCGAAAGAAAATTAAAATAAGTAAATAAGGAGGGGGGTTTGGCTCCTCACACGTAGAGAATCATTTTGGAGTTGCACCGAGACAAAGGACTTCTTCCATTAAATTGAAAGCGAGGCCCAAAACGTCCCAGAGGCGGCCCGGCCCACGTAAACGCCCGAGGAGAAAGCACAAAGGAAACACAAATAAAAGCAAGAGGTGACCGAAGCTTAAGAGTCAGAAGCTGAAGAAGCGAATAGAATGAAAGGTCGTGGATCCGTGACGTGGCATGAAATTTCAGATCCCGCCTAAACCCGGACTTCATTTCACTCGCAATTGAATTTCAATTTCCCCCAAACTTAATATCTCCGCCTTTCGGCGTCTCAACTCTCGAGTCCCTTCGCATCCCGCATCTCTCTCTCTCTCTCTCTCTCTGCGTTGAAACCTCAAACCTAACCCTAACTTGCGAAAGCGGTACGAGCAATCTATCTTTTTAGCGATTTTCGATCAATTTTTACATATTTCTATCGATTATCGTCGTATTTCTCACTGATCCGACGGTATAACTGCAGGATTCGCCATGAAAGGAGCTAAATCAAAGGCAGAAACGAAAAAAGCCGACTCCAGGTAAGTTTTACTCAGCTAATATATGTATTTTTGCCTTAATAGTGTAGTTGTTTGAGCTGTATGTAAGAAAACCTTCAGATCATGGAGTTTCAGATCTAAGATCTTGCCCGTAATCTACCGGCTCTAAATACTCTCTATTTGTACATACATATATGTTACAAATGCACGTATTTCGATTTATGGTTAATCACGTTTTTTCTGTCCACCTATAGGCTCTCTGTGAAGAAAGGTGGTGCCACTAAAGCCGGAAAAAAGCCAGCAAAGAAGGAAAAGCTAGCAAAGGATCCTAACAAGCCCAAGAGGCCTGCTAGTGCCTTTTTTGTTTTCATGTAATATTATCTTTCATTTTTTCCCATTATTTTAACAAAAAGGTATTATTTTTCGTCTTGGTTTCAAATTTCTTTCTTTATGATCGCAGGGAAGAGTTCAGGAAGACGTTCAAAGAGAAACACCCTAACAATAAATCAGTCTCCGTAGTAAGTTTTAAATTTATATATATACATATATTTTTTTGGGTAATTCTTAATTTGCTTGTCAGTTGTAAATTTATTTGTTGCTTTTGTTTCTAATTATTACTATTATCTTTCAAAATTAAGTGTTTTATTGTAAGTTTAATTGTTGCTTTCGTTTTTTTAATTATTATTATTATTATTATTATTATTTTACAAAATTTAGGTTGGCAAAGCTGGTGGAGATAAATGGAAGTCGTTGTCAGATGCCGTAAGTAATTGACAATTTGAAAATCCGTAATTGGTTATGAATATATTGGTGTTTTTTATTAATTGTATAAACACAATTCAGGAGAAAGCTCCCTATGTAGCTAAGGCAGAGAAAAGGAAGACTGAGTACGAGAAGAGTATGAAAGCATATAACAAAAGACAGGTTCTCTTCATTTTCAACTTGTTTTTCTATCTTTTTGATTTTTTATTTTCTTGTAAATCTATTTGCAGTATTGGTTAATAATATGCCTTTTATTTGAATGAAAAATTAGGCCGAAGGTGCTAAAGCAGCAGAAGAGGATGAAGAGGAGTCAGAAAAGTCACAGTCCGAGGTTAATGACGACGAGGATGATGATGAGGATGGCAGTGGAGAGGTTTGTTCATGTGTATGGGATTAAGTTAAAATCAACTATTTTGGCACTGCAATTTTCTTGAAAGTTTGTTTTTTCTCTTGTTTGCAGGAGGAGGATGACGAGTGAGAAATGAAGGACGGTTTAGTAACGTAGGTTGTCAAAACATTTGATTCTCTCGTGTTGCTGATTTGATAATTTCATGTTAATCAGTTTTACCCCCTTTATTGCTCTCTCTAAGAGAAATATCTCCCTACCCCCTTTGTCATTTTGATGTGGCCTTTCAGAATATGAATCATTATAGATTGGAAACTTGGCTCCACTCGGTTCTATCTGTATTTTTGTTTAAAGCTCTAATGATTTAGCAAGGGGGTTTCTTCTTTTGTAGAGCAGCTAGTCTATTTGATTTAGTTTATCATGATAATTCATTTTTGTTTTTGCCGCTAATTTGCCTTTTCTCCCCTAGTTTGTTTATTTTTCTCATTTTGCTGGTCTTTATTTGTTACTATTCCAGACACTAATATGACAATTAGTGCACATTTTTCTTCTTTATACAAGTCCAGTAATATAAACCCTCTTTGGATTGCCTTGGACTTGTTAATGTCTCTATGTTGTGGTGAATTGGTTAAATGCAAATTGAAAAAGTTGTGCACATGTTTATGTGATGTCTTGATGTCTTTTCTCGCCTCTAGTGTTCAGATAAAATTTTGGGAGTATATGCCTTAATTTTAGCTCACAACTATATATTATTATGTTGATCTGATTTTTGGAGGAAATTGTCCCGTCTTTTAATGCTATTGGTGAATTTAAATGGATGCAGTTCAACTCCTAAATAAGATTACATTTATTTTCCTATTAAAATTAATTTTTTATCTAGTTACAATTTTGCATTTTTATATTTATATTTGCTTTTGGTTCTAGTTGGTTTATGCGACTCATTAGCAGCTCTTCTTTTCTTCCCCACCTGCCTCTCAAATGCTTTGATTTCTAGGTGACAATGTGGGTTGTTATCTTAAACTTTGTGCCATATGTTATGATTTTTGCATTAATGCATTATATTCTTTTTGATATCAATTAAAATATGGTTTCTTGAAAGGGTGGTCTGTCACTAGAAGCTTAGGTCCTTGCATCCATGAACTGATTACTGAAATGGTCCTTTCAATTCATGTGAAATTGGTCCTAGTGTATTATTCCAATGATTATAAGAATGAACTTTGTCCAGCATACAATTTGCTTATTGCACAGTAGCATTCCCCTATATCTTCTTTCTCCCGTAGTTATCCTTAGTTTGGCACTGTCCTTAAAAGCTGTAGTTAATTGGTTTTAGTTGCTTCCATTTTCCCTCTTTTTTTTTGGCTAACTTGTTTTTCAATTCATGAAATTACATTTGTAGTAACATATCTAGTCCTGCATTACTGTAGAGCATCATTTTTGTCAAATTATTATTGTTATTATTATTTTGCCAACTTGTTTTTCAAAACAAGAAATTAGATTTGTAGTTACAATATCCAGTTCTACATTACTGGACTGTATAGCATCATTTTTGTCAAATTATTATGTTTGATGCCCATTGAAATGTAATGGGAATCAATAGTGTGCTTAGTTTGGAAACTAGATGTTACGTTATTCAGATGGTTTAAAAATGTTCCCTCCCCAAAATTTATTGCATGGATAACGATTGCACTGACGACTTCTATTCAAAATTTGTTATTGTAATAAAGCTGTTGTTGGGTCGTGTTCTCTCACTTTCCTATTCTATCATATGTTTTGTACCAATCAATGAGGATATGTTTCTTTTTCTAGTTTCTAGTAGGCTTTCTCGATTTTTACTATTTTTCATTCATATGCAATGAGGATATAAATTTAATTTCGTCGAGTTTTGACTGCCACATAAAGTTCTAATCAAGATGATGTTGGCTTCTTTTACGACTATTTTAAACTGCATGCTGTGTCCTCTTTGTTGCTAGAAGATATTTTCTCAGATATCTCCCATTTGACAAAACAGATAATTCTCTAAAACAATTTTAGTTTTTAAATTATACATTTTAAATGCTTTTTTTGAGAAGTGATCTGATGAGCATATGTGCACTTTAACTAAAGTCAGCAAATAGCATTTTAACTAAAGTCAGCCAATAATACAAGTTCTTGGATTTTCCTTCATTTAATGGAAGATTTATCTCAAGATTTCAATTTAAGGGTTTGTGTTCTTTGTTTACTTTAGCTAAAGTGTGTGTATGCTCACTAGAACATTTTTCTGTTTTTTAAATAGTGCTGTTCAAATTCTAGTTCTTTTAGTATAAGTATAAAAAGGAAATTAGGTCTAAGTGCTAAATTCAATATACCTTTTCCCGTGTTGGTGTATCGTATGCTTTACACCGAGCCTACACCAACTTTAGACGTTATGCGCTTAGCAAAGTTCTTGGTTTTGTTAGGCTTATAGTAATTTACTGAGAAGCAATGGTGTTGGCAGGTGAATTATTAAAAAACGCAGGAGCTTCCTTTCCTCCTATTAAAATGAGATTCATTCAACAACAATAAACACTGTTTCTGCCATATGGAGAAGAGGATTGCACACGGCATTATTGTTAGAAAAGCAAATCCCCATATCCTTCACTTTATCTCTTAGTATTGCTCTCAACAAACGTGCCATTATTGTTTCAAAAAAAATACGTCGAGTTTTTGGTTGTTAAAGATTCACCATCCAATGCTACTATTTTTGGTTGTTAAAGATTCAATGTTACTTTCAATAAAAATAAAATAAAATTCAATGTTACTCTGTACAATCCGGAAGTCCCTTCATGTTTGGATTCGCTGTTGATATGATACTGGATCAACACCTATTGATCCAGCCTTCTCTAGATTATTGTATGAAATGCCTAAATATGTGTCAACTCTGTTTGCAAAAATGAGGGTTTCTGTGTGAGTTTGTCTCTCTCTTCCCCATTCTTCCTCCACGAATCTTCATCGTGGGTCACCATGAATATTAATGGCTACTCAGCATTGCGGGTCATCATGCCAGATCAAATCTGTATTCATAATCCGCTGCTCACAATCACTGTTCCCAAAACCCATCATCAGATCCAAACCTATTCCCATTCGAACCCAGAAATCACAGAACCACATCTTAACTCCCCAAAAAACCTCTTTCCTCATCACCTTACTCTTCCCTGGCCAAGCGATTGCAGTTCTGTCTAGAAAAAACCATACTAGGGTCCGGTCATTGTCAAAGCTCGCCTGCAACACGATTTTGCTCTGGTGATTGACTGAACAAAGTGTTGGATTTTGCTCTCCGAGCTGCGAAGTCATTTGTAAATTTTCTTAGTCATAACATATTCTGTTGCAATTTTTCTTAATCAATAATGTCCCAAAATTGCCAGATGTTCCACATTGTCAACAATGGATGCCAAAATCGCTATAAATCTTCTGCATCTTCTTATCCCTAAATAATGAGGGTTGGTGATAAGAGGGTTGGTGATTAGATTTATAACGAAATGGTGGGTTTGAAAGAAAAAGACCAGATAAGGAAAAAAAGAAAGAAAAGAAGCAAGAATAAAAGTATCAAACACAAACCCTTCTCTTGAGTTTAAGATGAGATTCATGGCAGATAATCAAAAGAGATGGTGGGTTTGAAGCCTCCAAATCTAAGAACCCACTTGAACCAACAAACTCACCTGCCTGTTCACCGTCATTGTGGCTGACCAAATCCAGCCCACCCGATTTTTAGATGATCGGGATGCCCTTTCAGACTTTGCAGGGGAAGGGGATGTTACAAGTTGCTGGTTTTGGTTTGTTTGAGAAGTTGCTGGTTAAGCCTCTCCTTTTGCCTCAAAACGACGTCCATTTGGGAGTTTTCTTCTCTAGTCATTGGATGCTGCTTCATCTATCGGTTCATCAACACTGCTGATCCAATGTCATATCAACAGCGAATCCAACCAAAAACAGGAAACCCATCAAAATCGTTGCTCTCTCTCTTTTAATTTCGTTCAAACTTGAGAACTCTACATTCATGTACTTGGATCCAAAACATATTTCCTGAAAACGGAGAAACATTATAATAGACAATAGGTCATTAGCAATTCTTTATTATTCTCTCAGTAATTGCAAAATTACCTTCTTGCAATGGTCGAGGCTTTGTTTAATGGCAATTAAGCCCAGTTCTTGTGATCAGGCCATATATTTTACAATTTCTTAGTTTGTTGCCTAAAGCATAACGAAATATTGAATTGATTCTAGGCCCTTCATTTTTTTTACTTTTATTTCAAATGCAAATTCGTCACTGTAATCTCAGGAGTTCCATAGTGTAACATTAGTCAAGATATGGAGAAGTAGTTGTTTAGTCTTGTTTAGATTTGATTTGTCTAAAATTACTTTTGGAAAATTATGGAATATATTTTTGCATATTTGTTTTAGAATTACGTTCAAATTGTTTTCTTACATACTAAAAGTGATTTGACAAACTAGGGGGGTTGGCTTTAGTTAATCATCCTCTATTATCCCTTGAGCTGTTTAGATCAAATGGCATTTTGAACTCCAAAACTGATTTTAGGTAAAGTCAGGGTTGTTTGTATAAGCTTTTTTTTTTTTTTTTTAAATCACTTTTAAAGTATAAAATTTGAAATGATCGAAAGAGGTGGAATGAAAATCACTTTTAGACAATTTGAGGAATTGATGCAATTGTTGGCAAAATTTTATACTAGAAGTGATTTTGGCAAAAGTTGTGACCCTTTAGCATTTGCTAAATCACCAATACTATGAAAATTTTGATATGAGAAGATATGGTTTGAATATAAATTGAAGGAAATAAGTGAAGAAATAGTTTTAATTTTTTTTTTTAAAAGCTAATGCCAATGGACCCTAAATTCAAAATATGGCCTTTATGTAATGTACTTAAGCCCAATTATAGTGAGAAGGACTTTTGCTTTGCAACTTTTTGTGGCCCACTAAAGTGAGAAAGTATTGGAGATTATGGGTCCAAAGATGTCAAACTCAATTAGAAAAGAAAAAAAATGTCAAACTCAAAACCCTACTTTTGATTCGGTAGGGAAACCTCCCCCAACACTGCCACAAAAATTTTAGCCAATGTTTTTGCATGATATTAAAAAAAATATATATATAATAATAAAATCAAGGCGTGCGACTGAGAGCAAAAGTAGTAGTAGAGTGGGGTTTTTGACCATTAGTCTTGTTTTGGAGATTTATCATGCATAAAGTAATAGATTTGTTCATTTGACTTAAGGCCCATTTGGGTTAGCTTTTTTTTAAAATCACTTTTAGAATTTAAAATTTTATTTGATCAAAGAAATGAAGGGACAATCTCTTCTAGACAACTTAAGGAGTAATATAATTGTTTGCAAAATTTTCATATTAACAGTGGTTGAGGTAAAAGTTAGAGGCCCTAACTTTGCCACAGTTACTTCTAGTATTGAAATTTTGATATACGAAGACATGATTAGAACATAACTCTAAAGAGATAAGTGAAAAAATAATTTTCCAAATGTGATAAGTAAAGAACATAACTCAAAACAATTATTTCTAGTGTAGAAATTTTGAAATGTGAAGACATGGTTAGAATATAACTTTAAAGAGATAAGTAAATAAATAATTTTCCAAAAATTATTTTAGAAAAAGTTAACCCAAACGAGCCCTTAGTAAGATAGAATATTTTGTTTTTCAATTTATTATACTAATTTAATAATGTAAGATTTAATCCAATTTTGATAATAATTTGAATTTTGAATTAACTTTCATTTACTAATGAGATGCTTCTCTTTTGTATAATCTATTCATTGCAAAACTATTGCTATCTCGTTTTTCTATGTTTCTTTTTCTTTTCTCTGTTTTTTTTAGCAGGTTTGAATATGCACTAAGGTGTAGCTAGCAACCACCCTACCCACTAGATGACAAGTTAGTTTTGTCTTGGATGTTTATGATTTTGCCTTGTTAGGTGGCATTGATATTATTTAGTAGGGTTAGTGGTTAGTTGTTGATAAGGAGGGGAACAACAAATTGGCTAAGAACCTGAAGAATGGAATCCATAACCTTTTCCCCCCAAAGGAAGATAAATGAACCATCGAGTAAAAGCTCATATTAGCTCTATTTTGGTTTTAAAAAAATGATAATATCATGTCTGTTTTTCAATTCATTAGTTTTGGTGGGGAAAAACCGATAAGGTTAATTATGTTTTTACAACTCATCAATATTGTAATTATTATTATTATTATTATTTTATTATTTTTTTATGGATAGTGGAAAAAACATGATGAGGCTATCATTTTAATGAGTCTTTTATTTATTTTGTTTTATTTTGTTAGACTGTGAAATAAAAATTGATGAAGTTAGCATCTTTCGATTCTGATTTTGATTTGTGTTATTTAATTTTTTTTTTGTTGATTTCGATTTTGTATTTAAGGGAGAGTTCCTTTTTTTTTTTTATTTTTTCCTTGATTTTAGACAAAAATAAAGGAAAATATTGTGTGCATACAGTTCAGGTTGTTTGAATGAAAGTTGACTATATGTTTGTTATTAAGAGCATCTTTATCCTTCTATATTTTCAAGAACTTTTTGGTACTAATTTTTTTTTTTATTGGAATTTTTAGTACAAATCTAAAAAATGAAGGACATATGGATAAAGAACCTTAAAATTTATGGATTGTGCAAGTAGACAACTAAATAAGACAGTGTATTACTAAAATCTAGGAGTTAACTTATGGGTAAGGAATCTTAAAATTTATAAATTGTGTAAGTAGACAACTAAATAAGACAGTGTGTTACTAAGATCTAGGAGTCAATTCCGCGAAAGTTTATTGATAAATTTAGCCACTCTAACGAGTTGATCGAAAAACTCATTAAAAATTATTATTAATATTATTTTTTTTGTATTTTTTTTTTTTTTGTTGTCGTTGTCGTTGAAATGGAAAGAATGTGAAGACAGAGACAAAAAAGATAGAATATGTTAATGGGTATAAAAATGAAAATGCTGGAAGTCTTTTTATTTACAGTTTTCTATTGACTCGAAATGAGGAATGATTATATCTCCAAGAAAAAGAAAAGAAAAGAATGTTTATGGGAGCGGATGTTGACACACCCTCTTATTATTAGCCCACCCCCACCAATTTTGATTTTTTACCTTTTTATGAAAAAATACATTATTTTTAAGAAAACTAGCCGCATCATCCACTAGAAAACATCATTTTGAACAACTTTGTAGAAGAAAGTTTTTCCAAAATCTATCATTTAAGCAGACTTTTTGCCATTTTATTATTTTTACGAAATATTTCGTAAAAAATGCCAAAAAGTCTGCTTAAATGATAGATTTTGGAAAAATTTTCTTCTACAAAGTTGTTCAAAATGATGTTTTCTAGTGGATAGCGCAGCTAGTTTTCTTAAAAACAATGTATTTTTTCATAAAACGGTAAAAAATCAAAATTGGTGAGAGTGGACTAATAATAAGAGGGTGTGTCAACATCCCTCCCAATGTTTATTCCCCAAATAAAGAGGAATTTATGGATAAAGAATCCTAAAATTTATGAGATCGTGCAAGTGGACGATTTAAAAAGTGTTTGGGCAAAGTTAAAAGACATGAGCCAAACAGAAGTTGGGCCGAAATAAAACTAAAGTTGGATTTGGGCTCTTTTATTACAACTGGACTGTGTGTGGAGACTTCTTGGGCTGGGAAAGTCCATTTTAATCATTAAAAAGGCAAGCAAAGCACCTCAAAAAGGAAAGAATCTCAACCCTTTCACAATCGTCTACTAATCAAGCTTTCGTGGTGGCTTATGAATTGATCGAAAATTAGTTTTTTCATTAATTTTTTGTCTTTCCTCCGATTAATCGGTGCCCGGAATCAAAAGATTGGCTTCTAATTGAACCTTGAAGCTAGGTTCTAGCTAGCATGCCAACGCATTTTCAAAAGCCACTTTATGTGCAAACAATAAGGCAATGTGAATCGAAGGTTTAGGAGCCAACTCCATGAAAGTATATTGATTATTTTTATCACTCAAACTAGTTGATCAAAAACTCTTTAAAAATTGTTATTTTTTTTGGGAAAGACGGAGAGAGAAAGAAAGAATGTGTAGTAATGACTATAAAAATGAAAATGTTGTGGGAAGTTGTTTTTAATTTACAGTTTTATACTGATATGACAAGTAGGTAAAGAATTAAAAATTACTCCAAAACTAATTAACTAACTGTGGTGCCCAGTCAAGTTGAGTTTAGATCTCACAGAGGCCGAGATAATACCTCGAATGCTTCGTAGAATTTGGCAGCGAGCGGGGGAGTGCGGTTCTCATACAGGCCCAGATTACTAGACCGTTTCAAGTTAACCAAAACAATTTGGCAACTCCTAAAACTTTAATTCACTTGAATTTAATAACAATTTTTGAATCTATAGAACATGATTTTGGAAAGTGAGCAGGGGGAGTGCTTTGATGCTGCGGTTCACGGGCCAAGATACCTCGACTGCATGTTTCAAGTTACCAATAGAATTTGGCAACTCCTTAAACTCTGTCTTTCTTAAATTTAATAATAATTTTGGGGGTCTATGGTATGTGATTTTTAAAAAATTTAGCGTCCCAGTATTCTCTACTGTGCACATAACCCTTCTTCTTAGTTTAGTACCACCCTTCTTCTTTAGTACCATCCTTATGATTTATGGAGCACTTTTTTTTTTTCCTTGACTTCTAAATTTGAAATGACAACTCCAAATGAAAGTTCATTGGAGGTACTTTTAATTATAATTATAATTATAATTCAGAATACAATTATACTTTTACTTATAATCCAGAATATAAAGCCATTTTGTTCGTCTATTTCTTGTACAATAGATTTCTCAGAGTTGGGACTGCAGAGGAACTCCATGCCTTTTCTCTTGTACTTCTTTGAATGCACATTTTAAAAATATATATATCAACTGATATTCATCATCTCAAAGATAAGTCACTTTCTTATAAGGACGTCCTCACATAAGCTTATGTGAAGACTTGACTTTTTAGCCAATGTAGTATGAGTATTTTGAAAAACCGGCCGTTGGATTGAATATTCATCTTATGTATGACATGCATGCCAAAAATCACAGTTATTTGACTGATGGTTTCTAAAATACAGATTGTGAAAAACTATGACAGTATCCAATGGTCACAAGTTTTCAAAGTCTGTATATTAGAAACCGACCGTCT
>JAESVK010000138.1:981471-1011155 GCA_017140935.1 Hamamelis virginiana | reverse complement strand
AAAGCTGTAATAGTTTTTCTTAATGACATATATGAAAAACCGACTGTTGGATCACTGTGATTTTTGGCATGCCTATACATATGCATAGTATCTAATCCAACAGTTAGTTTTTCAAAATATGCATTCCACAATCACCTATGAGCTTTATGCTAACTTTCACAAAAGTCAGCATGTGCTGATAGGATCATTTCTGATAAATGGTATCACAATAAATATAATTGGCTGATAAGGGAATTTTTGTTAACGTAGGTTCATTGGTGTAAATAGATGAAAATCGAGTCCATTAAGGGAATTTTTGCAAAATCCAAGCCCATTGATGTAAATTGCTGTTTTTTCATACCAAAAGTTAATGTAGCAAAAGGTAGGGGACACTAATTTTTTGTTACAATCACTTCTAGTATAGAAATTTTGATATGTGAAGATATGATTTAAACATAACCTTAAAAAAAATGTGAAAAGATAATTATCTAAAAGTAATTTTAGAAAAAACCAACACATAAACTTTATATTTTACTCCGCATAGGTAAAAATCTATCCACTGTTTAGGATCATCATCCCATACACCTTCTAGGACAAGTAAATAATTATTCAAGTGATTTTGTTGTTAACATGTAGAATGATTAAATTTCAGAACCTCTTGGCTTTGGATGTGCAGGTATTGCGAAGGTTGAAGCTTCCAGTTGCTGATCTTTGGTGTAATAGACTTCAAATTGTAAGATGGAATAAGCCTGATGCAGGTAGATATAAATTGAACTTGGATGATAGTAGTTTTGGTAATCCAGGACCGGCTAGTGGAGGTGGTTTACTTAGAGATTCTTCTGGTTTGATTATGTTTAGTTTCTCAAAATTCTTTGGTTCATGTTTGAACAATGAATCGGAATTAAGAAGAGTGGTGGAAGGTGTAAAGCTTTGCAAATAGTTGGATTTTAATGTTATTGACATAGAATGTGACTCATTAGTTGTGGTTTCTTGGATTCGGTCTAATAAATGTACTGTTTGGTATTTATGGGATTATTGGGAAGAATTGAAATTCTTGTTGGAGGGTTTTGATTATTCCATTAACCATTTATATAGAGAAGGAAATAAAGTGGCGGATGCGTTGGCTAGAGATAGTGCGAGAGGTGATAATAAGTTGTTCTTGAAAGGTTCCCAACTTCTTAGTTCAATAAGGAGATTGTATAGACTTGATAAAATGAGCACGGCATATGTTCGGTTTTAATGTTTTGAATAGTTCTATTGGGTGGGATTGTATATTTTAGTTGGTTAGTTTTAATTGTTTTAATTGGGCAGGTTTGTTTTTTTCTATATTGTTTTATTGGTTATTTTTTGGGGTTGGTTTTGTTATTATGGTTTTCCTCCGCCCTAAGTGAGAGTTCTTAATAAACTTAGGAAGGGGTCACTCTGAACTGTGACCTTAACTCATAAAAAAGAAAAAAAAAATGTAGAAACATTAAAAAGGGGGTGTAGCTTCAACTCTGCCCAAAGTTTAACTGGCCGAGTGGGTTGTAGGTGCTTGCCAAAAAACATATGAAAAAAGGTGGGTTGACGGTTGTAGGTGCTCCGTGGGTAGGATCCTGTTTGGTGCACTAACGCTTCGACCGGTGTAATGGAACCCAGTGCGAATGTAAATTGGAACTCCATTAGGTTGTGTTTGGTTGGGGGTCTTCCGCGCGGGTTTGTGGTTTCACACCCCAAACCTTTGTTTGGCACTGGTGGGTTTGGGGTCTGCTACAGAAGGCGGCGGGTTGAGGGAGACGCCATTTGCTGGGTTTCGGTGACCTCTTCAGCGAATGGGTTTGGCGTTTGGAACCCCGGTTTGCATTTTATAAATTTAGTTAATGACGAGCGTGCCCTTCAGGTTTGCAGGCAACATTCCATATTTCCATCCCTATCCCACATATACAAAACCCACTATTCGAAGGAAGAAGAAGAAGATAAACCCTAGCCTCACAGCAGATCAATGGAAAAAGAAGAAGAGAAGGAAAAAAAGAAGAAGAGAAGACATTTCTGATGTAGCATCGGCGTCGTCGTCTTCGTCATGGCCGCCACTCCTCGTCGTCGTCGTCGCCGCCGCTGCTGAGAATAAAATGGCGTCTTCGTCGTGGCTGTCACTGTTATACTTGGCTTTTATATATATATAAGCCACAAAATCGAGGCAAACCCACCGACTGTGTGTATATGATAAATATCTTTGGATACCCACCGACTGTGTGTATATGATAAATATCTTTGATCATAAATATCTTTTATATATATATATATATATATATATAAAATATATTTCTGTTATATAATATATATCCTCAATTTTGTGACTTTTATATATATCCTCAATTTTGTGACTTATATATATAAAATAATGAAGGGTAATTTTGTAATCTCATAAATAAATGCTGTAATCCTGATGGTCCAACCAAACACAGGTCAGGCTTGTAACCCAGTCATCTTAACCCTGAACCCCAACATTCCAAACAATGGTTTGGGGTTACAAAGTTTACAAACCCAAACCCCCCGACTAGACATTCCCAGGCTTGAGATTCCTAGCCCGCGTACCAAACGCAACCTTAGTGTCTGGTGTTTCCCAACATTCTCCCACGGGTTTTCGCCTTAAACTAAGGGGAGGGGGATGGCATTTATTGACTGTTGGGATTGTTGACAACCTTCAGCCAGGGCAAAACTAGAATTTTTTTTCAAGAGGGGCCAAAATTTTAATGTAAGAGTATTATTGTTTTAAATAAAAATGGCGTATAATAGCTATTTTTATAACATATATAAAATTGTAAGTTTACAAAATATTAGTGCCAAAATCGCAATACTATAAAAATTCATACAAATTTATTTGGTGACAACAGTATTCAACCCATGTATTTTGAAGGTTAAATAGTCTTTCCATCCAAATTCAGTATAATCCATAAGAGTTTATTAAAGTTTGTGAGCCATAGTTCAAAATAAATTATTTTAAGATCATATATTTTTTCTGAAAATTCAATTGAGTATAGCTCTCTTAATTTAAACCCTTTTTGGGTTATTATATATGTACTATATATATATAATTCAAGTCTACTCAAAACAATTTATTGAAAAATGGATTGTTCTCACCTTGATTGAGGAAGATAAAAATATAAATGCATGATGTTTTGTGAGCCTCTAGTCAAAATTCATTCTCTTTCCTTCACATTCCTTCTAATGTACTCTTTTTTTTTTCTTTTTGTCTTTTCTCCTTTCGACAGCTACCTTAATCACTTTCCAAAATTTTAATGCTAATTTGTTCCTTCAATTTTATTGTTAAATTAGGAATGTCGGTCTTTATAGTGGTTGTGTAAGATATACAATGTATAAAATAACAAGAATGATATTATTAGGTGTACATTACGCAAAGTGGTCATCTTAATAGGACAAAATGCATATCATACTTTGAAAAACTGACCGTTAGGCTAAATGAACTGCTTATCAATTTTATGTTTACAAAAAATCACAGTGATCCAACGGTCGATTTATGAAAAGTTGATTAGGGAAAAATAGCGATATTTTGAAAAACAAATTAAATGTAATAATTTTTCACAGTGACATTTGTCAGAAACCAATCGTTGGATTATTTTGATTTTTGGCAAACATGAAATTGACAAGCAATTCATCTAATCTAACGGTCATTTTTTCAAAATATATACTAAATTTGGCCCTATTGAGGACACCTTATGCAACTTTGTGTAAAGTATAACTTATAATAGCATCCATATGTATAGAAAATTTTCAAAAAGTCAGGGGGGCCACGGCCCTCTTTCCCTTCCCTTTGGTTTCGCCACTCCCTTCAGCAGATTGTCCGGGGTGGTAGGGGGACAAAGCCCCGAGGGTATTTTCGGCATTTTTCTTTTCTATAGGGTATTTTCAGCATTTTTCTTTTGGGTGGGGCTATTTACAGCCCACCTTTTACTAAAGGCAGTCCATTTTCTAAATACAACCCACTCATTTGTATTTTTACTAAAGGCAGCACAGTAAAATTTTAATTAAATATACGTATTTTACCCTTTACTAAATACAACCCATTACACAATAAAAATACTATAAGCAACCCATATTACCCCCAACACCATATTACTCCAACACCAAACCTAAAACATATTACCCTCAATACTTTTGTATTAGGTTTGTTTGTATATTATTTGTAAACATTATATTTGGATTAAACATGCTTCAAAATATGAAAAGCAACACTCTATAACCATTATGGTGTGATGGTGTTACGAAAAAAACCCATATTTCGATCGGAAAATCGAAAAAAAAAAAAACTGTGTTCGTGTTCTCATTCGGCCCGATAAGGCCGAATATTAAGCTTTAGTATTCGATAAGCCAACACCGAATGTAATGATTCAGTATTCGGTAAGCCAACACCGAATATTAAGCTTTAATATTCGGCAATTACATATTCGGCATTAGATTACCGAATATTAAAGCTTCATATTCGGTGTTGGCTTACCGAATACTAAATCATCACATTCGGTGTTGACTTACCGAATACTAAAGCTTAATATTCGGCCTTACCAGGCCGAATGCGAACACGAACACGAACACAATTTTTTTTTTCCTATTTTCCAATCGAAATATGGGTTTTTTTCGTAACACCATCACACCACAATGGTTATAGAGTGCTACTTTTCATGTTTTGAAGTATTTTTAATCCAAATATAATGTTACCAATAATATACAAACAAACCTAAAATGAAAGCTTTGGGGTAATATGTTTTGGTTGGGGGTATTGGGAGCTGAGGTTTTTTTTTGCGTTTGTTGCTGTGGTTGCCGCAGTCTTTTGTTGTCATGGCTGCGGTGGTAGCGTTTGATGGCGGTGGAAGAAGAAGAACATGAAGAAGAAGAAGAAGATGTTGTTTTCAAGAGCTTGGTGATTAAGAGCATTGAGAGTAATGGGTTGTATTTAGACTTGGGGCATTTATGGTATATTAAAACTTTTGTTTTGTATAGTAATGAGTTACCTAAAGATTAGTGGGCTGTAGTTAGAAAAGGGTAAAATAGACCCAATAAAAATTTTAAATGGGTTGCCTTTAGTAAAATGGTGGGCTGTAAATAGCCCCACCCTTTTCTTTTCTATAGGGTATTTTCAGCATTTAATCCTTTATGGATAGCTGTTCATGTATTTTTAGTGTTAAGAGTGATTAAGAGGCCGTCATTCTCAAATAGAAGAAACTCTGTGTATTCTGTGATTTCAATTTAGTGAATCGGTTATTATCTTACTTTTATGAGTCAAATCGGTTGACTTTAATGTCACATTAATATTTTTAAATTATGAAAAATATTTAACATATAATTCCCACAACAACAAATAATCCCCAATCCCCATACAAACATATAATCTCCAATATTGCACATAATCTCCAATTTCCACTCATATGTTAACTTGTGAGAAAAATTTAACCGTTAAAATGATAATTTCGTGAATATTTTAGGATATTAATCATATTTTCGTCATCTCAAGTCTATTGACATAAATTGGAAATCTGAATTCATTGACATAATATTTTAAACACCAAGGTCCATTACCGTAAAATGGCATATTATACATTTCTTTATGAAATGAAAATTTTGATATGTGCAAATATGACATGATCGTAATTCTAAAGAAATATTTGGAGACAAATCTCCAAAAATGATTTTAAAAAAAACTAATGCGAATGGTGTCTGAGGATGTGTGTCTGCCTAATAATTAAAATCACAGGGCCAGAGTGAAACGTATGTCAGTTTTATTTGCTGGGACTGAGTGCTGTAATTGTGTAGAGAGCATTGCAAAAGACGCTGCAAAGAGGGGAGAGCAGCAAAATCGAAATGGCGGACAGTGATGTAACATCCCTCGTACAGAACTTGAGCCAGCTGCTAGCACAAAATGAAAATTTGCTACTTGGAGTGGAGAATGAAGTGAAATGGCTTCGAGAAGAGTTCAAAGTGATGCATGCCTTGCTCCAGGATTTTGAGAGGAAACGGTATAAGCACGAACTAGTGAAGGAGTTTATGAGCAAAATTATTGATGTAGCTCACGAGGCAGCAGATGTTATCGACACAGTCATCCTTGAAGCCGCAAAGCAGAGGAGGAGGAACAAGGTGGGGAAGTTTTTCCACAGCTTCCTTCATGCAATAACAAATAGAATAAAGCGCATCAAAGTGGAAATTTGGATTCAGAGAGACAGGTTATACCATGTCGCGCAAAAAATGGACAGAGATGGACAGCTTGAGAGCTCACTGAACAGAAACGGGAGTTATGTAATTGTGGAAGACGACGTGGTGGGTTTTGACAAGGAGGCAAAGACACTGGTGAGGCAGCTTAGCGAAGGGGAATCACGGCTTGATGTTATATCAATCATTGGCATGGATGGACTAGGCAAGACTACTCTTGCCAGGAAAATCTATAATGATAATCGTATCAAGGATCACTTTGATTGCCGTGTGTGGGTTCAGGTATCTCAAGAATACAAAACCGAAGATTTGTTACACAGCATTTTGAAAAGTTTGATGGGAAGAAGAGAAGAAACATATGGGATAAATGATGATGAATTGATGGAAACGCTGTTCAAGTACTTGGAAAATAAGAGTTACCTTGTAGTCTTGGACGACGTATGGGAAGCTGAATTATGGGACAACATAAAAGCGTTTTTCCCTGATAACTCTTATGGAAGTAGAATAATGATCACCAGCCCCATAAGAAAGGTGGCTTCTTATGCACGACGGAACTCACCTCACTTTCTTCGATTTCTTAACAAAGACGAGAGCTGGGAACTCTTCTCCAAGAAGGTGCTAGGAGGAAGTTGCCCACCTGAACTCGAAAATCTTGGAAAACAAATCGCAGAAGGTTGTGCTGGGTTACCACTTGCCATTGTGGTATTGGGGGAACTTTTTTTGGCCGCTAAAAGGGCAACACACCAAATATGGTCGGAAATGGCTGGCAATGTAAATTGGTATCTTACTCGGGACGAGAAGGCACACTGCTATTACATATTTGGCTCAAGGTATGACAACTTAGCTCGTCATTTGAAACCGTGCTTTCTATATATTGGGGCTTTCCCCAAGGACATGGAGATACCTGCAAGGCAATTGATCCTACTATGGATAGCTGAGGGATTTATACAGCAATGTGGCAATAGAGACATGGAAGATGTTGCTGAAGATTACTTGGAGGAGCTCTTTGATCAGAGCTTGATACAGGTGGCTAGGAGGAGGGCAGACGGAGGAATAAAAACGTGTCGTATCCACGATCTCCTGCGAGAGTATTGCATTATTGAGACTGCCCGAATTAATTTTCTTGAGGTTCATATGAATGTCAATTCTCCATCCTCCATCAAGCCACGAAGACTTTCCATCCATTGCGAAACTTCAATGTACATTTCTTCACACCCCTGTGATTCTTCCTCTGTCCGTTCTCTTCTGTGCTTTGGCCAAGATGCGTGTTGCCTTTCCATATACCATTGGAAGTCACTCTACAAAGATTTCAAGTTGATTAGGGTTCTGGATCTGGGGTCTGCAGTTGTTGACAATGTTCCCAATGCAATAGAGAAGCTAATTCATTTGAGGTACTTGAGGATGAATGCTCCTTCACTCAGGGTTTTTCCACCTTCCATTTGCAACCTTTGGAATCTACTAACGCTCGACATGAGAGAAACTCATGTGAATTGTTTGCCCAAAACCCTTTGGAAGATGCAACAATTAAGGCATCTGCGATTATCTGGACCAACGACTCTACCCATCCCTTCCGATAAGGATTATTATAAAGCTCTGCAGAACCTCAAGGCCCTGTCTACCATAGCTCTTGATGAAGATACTATGCATCTAATGGCAGAGGCCAAGTTTCCTAATGTTAAAAAATTAGGATTATGTAGCTCCTTGAACCTTGAAAGAGCTAAAAAGCAAATTTTAGACAGCCTCCACCATTTACATCATCTGCAAACATTAAAGATCATGGAGAGTTTTATTTTTCCAGGAATTCCAGATTTGTTCCCATCAAGCCTCACGAAAATAACTTTAATGGAGACCAAGTTACGGCCTGCAGACTTGAAAGTGCTGGAGAACCTTCCAAATCTTCAGATACTCAAACTACTACACGGATCTTTGGAGGCTTTGGAGATTGATTGCTCTGCAGGTAGGTTTCCTCAACTTCAAGTCCTTCAAATGGTAAAATTGGACACATCGCAGTGGACACTGGGGAAAGGTGCAATGCAAAACCTTAGGCGTTTGGTCATCAATGAATGTGTTCAGTTAATGGAGCTTCCTGATGAACTATGGCGCCTCACTACCTTGCGACAAGTGGAGGTATTGCGGCCATCCTCAAGATTGGCAACGAGGCTTCAAAAATTAGAGATGAAGGATGGGCTTAACATCAGTATTCTATCCTCCTCCGTGACATAGAGGATGAAGAAACTAGAGATTGAAGAAAGATACACTATGCTGATGATCGAGCTTACTGCATTGCTCTTTCTGTTTTGATTTAATTTTAATGTGTAACGGTTTATTATGCATAACAATCACCCAATTTCATCATTCAACGGTAGTTCCTTGTTCACCAGATGTTTTTTGATAACTTATAGCACCTCCAACAGTAGATGCAAAAATGGTTTGCAAATTCATTCCATTTTGTTTTTTTTTCATCCAGATGCAGAAAATAATCCTCCAATGGTGGATGTAAAACTGGTGCAAAAAGGCATTGGATACAAAACTTGATCCAAAATTGGATCCAGTCTCTTGTATCAATGCAAATCTCTTTATATCATCAAGTTGGGATGTGTCAACTTGGAGTTGCTTAATCTTTGTAAAAATTTCCACCTTAATTGGTCCCATTTTTCATTTTTAAAAATTCTAATCTTTTTCCCATTTTTCTGTTCAAAAAATTCTGAATCCAAACATTGTGTTAGGATTTTGAGGATTTTGAGCGAGAATAACAAGTGAGAGGCAGAAGTAGAATGGTTTTCATTTTTGAGTTAACTAATAACTAGTACTCTTAGAACAAAACGGCTCCTATTTACAAGCAATAAAGCTTGGGGATTGGAGGTTTACTTTGGACCATTCTAAAATGATGCATTTTGCATCATTAACAACCAACCAATTACCATTAACTCTATTAATATATTATATTATTAGAGCATTTTACGGAAATAGACCCGTGTGTTTAAGTTATTACTCAAATGGACCCGTCTTAACAATATTTACGTTCATGGACCTCAGTTGAAGAAAATACCCTTAATATCATAAGTATTCACGGAAAAACTATTCTAACGGTCTAAATTTTCAAATAAATTAACATATAATCCTAAAATTTATTAAAAATCTTCAATAAATATAAAAAATACTCAATCTCCATATTAGCACATAATCCCCATAATAAAATATAATCCCCAACTCCTAATGTAACAAAGAATTCCCAATCGAATAATTCCCAATCCCCACCATAAAGACAAAGCATTAAATACACATCACGTAAAATATTTTTTATAATCAGAACCGATCCTGTAAGGACGTCCTTACGCTCTTTTCGTAAGGACACTTTCACTTGGAAATGTATTTTTGAAAAATCGACCATTGAATTAGATAATCTTTATATGTATGTCATGTCTGTCAAAAATAATAGTGATCGAATGGTTGGTTTTTAAAATACAGACATTTAAACAGCTTTTACAGCATCCAATGGTAAATACTGTCAAAGCGTTTCACAGATTATATTTTAAAATCGATTATCAGATCACTGTAATTTTTGACAGACATGACATTCATAAGACGATTATCTAATCCAATGGTCGGTTTTTCAAAATATCATTCCTATGGTTTTCAGAAGAAAGGTTTTTACGATAACGAGCATAAGGACGTGCTGACTGGATCGCTTCTATTTTTATAATTTCACTTAGAAATTTTATAGTAGTCCCGATCTAGTAAAGACGTCCTATCTATCTTATCATTAGTATACTTTCACTTAGATATGTATTTTGGAAAATTGACGTTGGATTAGATAATTTTCTTATGTATGTCATGTTTGTAAAAAATAACAGTGATTCAATAGTCGGTTTTCAAAGTCTAGCCAAACAATTTATCATAGCATTTAATGGTAAATACTGTCAGAGTGTTTCATGAACTGTATTTTGAAAACCAATTATTGGATCACTGCAATTTTTGATAGACATGTTATGTATTAATTTTATAATCCAATAGTTGGTTTTTCAAGATACCTATCTTACGGCTCACAAAAAGGGTGGGCAAATGATAAGATAAGTAAGAACGTCCTTACTTGATCATAATTCTATAGGTATATATTTTTGGGTCTAAGTGAGATGGTCCTCTTAGAGCATCTCTGATGAAGATCACATGACGATTTTATTATTATTTTGTAATTTTCGGATTTTTATATTGTAGGATTTTATTTTCTTGTACGTTTTTAATGTTTTTTATGCTTCTAATAGTCAATTTTGGGTCTCTATGGGATACTATAATAGGTAGGGTCAATTTAAGCAAGTTTCTAGGTGTTATTAGGATTTTATGAAGCATTAAAATATAGCATAAAACACAAATCCGGGAATTAATATTTATTTCCATTTTATAGCTAGGGTTTCTAGGGTTATTTCCTTTTATTTCAGTTTTTCCTATTTTAGCAGTATTAGAATTTCTAAGCTTTGTTTAAGTATAAATATGCTTGTAGCCGTATTGGCAAAGGAGTTGATGAATTAATAAGAATTTATTTGAGAGTTTTCACTTTTTTTCCTAAGTTTCTCTCTTTGTGAAAATCGAGTACTTGGATGCCTATTTTCCTGGCACTGTCTTGGTGACACGTCAACAGAGATTTGGAAGGTTGTTCGTTGTTGGTGAGCTTGTCTTCAATATTCCGCTGCATGAGTTGGTATCAGAGCTAAAGGTCGTTCCTGCACCATGCCGCGTTTGAGTACGGGTCGTGGTGGCAGTCATAATATCCCTCTGGACGACGTGTACGAACGAGATGACGTGGCCCAGCAGCGGCAACAGATGGAAGCGATGCGGGCCGAAATAGCTGAGATGCGTTTAGAGTAGCGTCGTGGAAGTCGAACTCTCCCTCTACCCTCTGTGGTTGAGGAGGATCTGGATGATGAGTATGGTGAGTCGTTTGATATTAACGATTCAGTTTTTAAAAGTCCTTTTAATGATTTTGAGGAAGTTAAAGTTGAAATACATGTCAACTTTGACTCTCTACCAATCTTTGATGAGTATATTGATGATATTGTTAAGGAAGTTGAACCACAAGCACCTACTAAATTTGATTGGCCACTTGTTCTAGATGCACACCTTGAAGATTGTATTAATCCAATATTGATTGGTGTTTTGGAGAAGCAAGATGAAATTATCGTGCCTGAAGTACACAAAAATAATGTTGATCTTGTTGATTGTTCAAATTTTAAGGTCTTGACGATTCAAGAAGTGGTGGATTATGATTTTATTGGGGTTGAGCAATTTCTCTCAATTCATTGGGTTGATAAAGTTCAACTTTTATTCAATTTGATGATTAATTCAAGGAAGCTGCGGATTTTGAATATTGGATGGAAATTGTCTATGCGGAGAGCAATTAATCCAAAATATTCTAAGTACCTATTCAAGTGGACTGGGCGATATCAATATCTTGTTTCTGACGAGAAGTCGGCGAATTCGAGGACGAATTCTCTCCAACATTGGGAGAATGATGAAGATCACATGACGATTTTATTATTATTTTGTAATTTTCGGATTTTATTATTGTAGGATTTTATTTTCTTATTTTTAATATTTTTTAGGCTTCTAATAGTCAATTTTGGGTCCCTATGGGATACTATAATAGGTAGGGTAAATTTAAGCAAGTTTCTAGGTGTTATTAGGATTTTATGAAGCACTAAAATATAGCATAAAGCACAAATCCGGGAATTAATATTTATTTCCATTTTCTAGCTAGGGTTTCTAGCTAGGGTTATTTCCTTTTATTTCAGTTTTTCCTATTTCAGCAGTATTAGGGTTTCTAAGCTTTGTTTTAGTATAAATATGCTTGTAGCCATATTGGCAAAGGAGTTGATGAATTAATAAGAATTTATTTTAGAGTTTTTACTCTTTTCCCTAAGTTTCTCTCTTTGTGAAGATCGAGTACTTGGATGGCTATTTTCCTGGCACTGTCTTGGTGACACGTCAATAGGGATTTGAAAGGTTGTTCGTTGTTGGTGAGCTTGTCTTCAATATTCTGCTGCATCAATCTCTAATGCTAAAAGTCATTTTTTATTATTCTATTTCATTTTTTATTATTCTAAGTCATTTTTTGTTGAGCCGCTCAATAAAAAATGGCAGAACATAATTGTGAGGTCATAAGGTGCCAACCTAGCTGGGATCCTATCTTCCTCTTTGATGCCTATTCCTCTTTCTTTTGGGGAAAGAAAAAAAGGGCTACAGTAAAAATGGCTACTAGCCATTTGGCTAAAAATATTCCAATGCATAAATGCTTTTTTTGGACTCTCTTTTTCTATCTATCTCTTCCCACGAAGCACAAATCCTCGTACTATTTATTTATTTTTATTTTTTTGGTCTTGGAGATAAATAACTAGAATCAAAAGTTTAGCCGATATTTAGAGGGATGTTTCGCTAATACAAGTGAGATATAAGTTTGGAGTTTGAGGGAAAAAAAAAGGGCTTTAGCTTCTCCTTTAGCTAATGCATTGAGGTCTTTTATTTTTTTTTTCCTATACAGGTATCTTAAACCAGCTTGCGCGCACTAAACTAAATTCCGCACCCGAACAAGGCTTTCGAACAAGACTTGCGCCCTGTGGTCCATGGCCTAGGATATTAGTAGTTAGTGGGAGTCAAACCAGGAGCAAGGGACTTGGTAAATGTATTGAGGTCGCTCTTCTGTGCACCAACTAAGAGTGTCTGCTATCCAAAATCGCATGGCCCGAGTCTAATGAACCTATACTTCTCTACATTGATGTAGAGAGAGAGAGAGAAGAGAAACAAAAATGGCAGACACTGCTGTAAGTTTAATCTCAGATAACTTGAATCATCTGCTAGCAGACGAAGTAAATTTGCCAGTTAGAGTGAAGGATCAAGTCAGGTGCCTTCATGACGAGCTCCAACAGATGAATAGCTTTCTCAAGGATTCTGAAGGGGAATGGAAGGAGCAGGACATGGTGCGAGAATTGGTGAACCAATTTAAGGATGTAGCTCTGGAGGCGGAGTATGTTATCAACAGAGTACTCTTTAAAGCTGCAGAGCAGAGGGAGCGGAACAAGATGGAGAAGTTTTTCTTTATCTTCCACCATGCAACAATGCTTGCTAGTGCTGCAGAAAGATTACAAAGCATCGGGTACAAGATGATGGAAATTCATGATCGCAGAGATATTCATAAAATCTCAACTATCACAGAAACAAGTGGCGGAAAGCCAGATGAAGTACCCCCGCACGGATACAGACGGAGGAAGTATGTTGAGAAAGACGAAGTGGTGGGGTTCGACAACGAGGAAAAGATGCTGGTAGAGCAGCTAATTGGAGGAAAAACGGAGCGTGATGTCATCTCAATCATAGGGATGGGTGGATTGGGCAAGACAACGCTTGCCACCAAGATCTATAATCATATTCTTGTCAAGAATCACTTTGATTGCCGTGCGTGGGTTTATGTATCTCCAGTATGCAAAATCAGAGATCTGTTGATGGACATTTTAAAGAGTGTGGTGCCAGTGACAAAAGAAATGTATGGCCTGGAAAAGGGAATGTTGATGAAAATGCTGCAGAGGAACTTGAAAGGTAAGAGGTATCTTATAGTCATGGACGACGTTTGGGAAACTCAAGTATGGGACAAGGTACAAGAATCTTTTCCTGATAACTCTAATGGATGTAGAATAATGATCACCAGCCGTGTGAAACAAGTGTCAAGCTTAAGCCCAAACCACCCTCACTTTCTTCCATTTCTTAATAAATCCCAGAGCTGGGAACTCTTTTCTCACAAGGTGTTCCAGGGAGGAAGTTGCCCTCCTCAACTTGAAAAGCTTGGAAAACAAATTTCAGAAAATTGTGACGGGTTACCACTTTCCATTGTGGCACTGGGGCAAATTTTGGCAGCCGACGAGAAGACACACCAAACATTTTCAAAAATTCTCGGCAATGTAAATTGGTACCTTACCCGGGACAAATCACAATGCCTAGACATACTTGCCTTAAGCTATCACAACTTACCCCCTCCATTGAAACCGTGTTTTCTATACATTGGTGCTTTCCCTGAAGACTTTGATATCTCTGCAAGGCAACTGATCCGACTGTGGATAGCAGAAGGATTTATACAGAAAAATGAAGGGATAAACTTGGATGATGTTGCTGAAAATTACTTAAAGGAGCTCATTGATCGGAGCTTGATCCAGGTGACTAGGAGGAGGGAAGACGGAGTCATAAAACGGTGTCGCGTCCACAATCTTCTGCGATACTTCTGCATTTCTGAGGCTGAGCGTCAGAATTTTCCAAAGGTTCATACGAATATCAATTCTTCATCCTTGACCAGGCTACAAAGATTTTCCACCCATTGCATCATTCCTCTGTACGTTTCCTTAGGCTCATGTGATTCTTCATTCGTTGGCTCCTTTCTGTACTTGGGCCAAGACGAGTCTCGCCTCTCCATGTATAATCAGAAATTGTTTCGCAGAGACTTCAAGTCGGTTAGGGTGCTGGATCTAGGGTCTTTAGTTGTTGATGATATTACCTATATAGAAACACTTTTTCATTTGAGGTACTTGAGGATGAATGCTCCATCACTCGCAACAATTCCGCCTTTCATATGTAACCTCTGGAGCCTACAAACGCTTGACATGAGAGAATCTTGTGTAAATTGCTTGCCCAATGGGATTTGGAAGATGCAACAATTAAGTTATTTGTACCTATCAGGACCAGCGACTCTGCCTCTCCCTTTAGGAACTGAGAATACCGCTCTGCAGAACCTCAAGGTCCTGTCTACTGCAGCTGATGAAGATACTATGTGTCTCATGGTCAAGGGCAAGTTTCCTAATGTAACAAAATTGAGATTATATAGCTCTGGAGAATGGAACACAAGGGAATTTTTGGAGAGACTCAACTGCTTACAACATCTTCGAACACTGAAGATCGTGAAAAGTTCTAGGCTTCCAGGAAGTCCAGACTCTTTCCCTTCAAGCCTCACGAAGATAACTTTAATGGAGACTTACTTGGGCTACAAACAAATCGAAGTGCTGGAGAAACTTCCGAACCTTCAAATACTCAAACTACTAAAAGGCTCTTTCCTGTCACAGGAGATTGTTTCCTCTGCAAGTGGGTTTCCTCGACTCCTTGTCCTTAAAATGGTAGAATTGGACACAGAACAGTGGACAATGGAAAAGGGCGCAATGCAAAACCTCATGCGCTTAGTCATCAATAAGTGTGATAAATTGACGACGCTTCCTGATGGATTGTGGTGCCGGACCAACTTGGAGATATGGAAGGATGGGCAAAAGCTGATGATGGAACTACAAGGTTTGCAGCCAACATGACACGACATATGAGTTTCTCAACCTTACTCTTTCTGTTTTGCTTCAATTATGTTATATTCATTATGTGTAGGAATCACTTGACTTCATCTTTAATTCTCATTTAATAAGTAGATGTAGTTCGGTTTCCTCTTGATGTTTATTATCTGGTAATATATAGTACTCTTTCTGAGATAGTCGAAGCATATATATATAATAAGTTTTAAATAAGAATGGTGTTGGCTTTTATCACCATAATAAGGCCTCTTGGCCCATACGATAGATAAGAGGGGAGGCTTTCAATGTCCCGTTAATATCCTTCTTCTTCTTCTTCTTCTTGCCAATTATCCTACTTTTTGTTCTTTCTTACATTTGACAAACAACACTTGCACGGGTGTAGACAATCAGGCTGTATTTCGTTTCCCTTTACATTGGTACAGGAACTGTTGGAAATTATAAACAATATTACCTCAAAATTGAAGGAAAAGAGAAGTAGGGCGGGTTGAGGCGCGGACTATACGTCGCTCTCTTTAAAACTATTCGCATCACTATGGAAAAATTCTGATGCAATAGTTTCTAGCATGTCGCCTCCACCTTCTTCCCTTCCTGTGCACGTGAGGTGTCAAGTTTTTTTTCAACTTACTAAGTATTGTAGAAGAAGAAAACTAAAAAACCACTCCATATTCTTCTTTCTAACTAATGTGGGACAAGAGAAGGTAAGAAGGTGAGGTTTTTTTACTAAAATACTCCAACAGGAACCATTCAAATTTGTCCCTTTTTATGCCCTTTTTTTTGGTTCGTCTCGGTTTGTCCATGTTCACATTTATATTTGGACTTTGTTTTGTTTTTTGTTTTTCCTGTTGCTTCCTTCTGAAAAGAAGATTTAGCTTTCATTCCTACACTTCAACCCGGAGAGAAAACTCAGTTGTTGCAAAATGCAAACTCCTGTCTTCTCTAAAACAATATACAAGTTTGTAGTTTCTTGACTGAATCATTTGAATGGTTATCCAACACTATCAATTTCACCAAATTGAAACGCCTATGATTAATAATCAGAAACAACTAGGCATGACCTACTCTATCCTAATCGGTTTATATACATGACGAGAGCTTCAAAGTGAACATCACTCACTCATGTGGGATTCGCCCACTGCTGCTTAATTTGTAACAGATCCACAGAGGCACCGAGTAAAATTATTAATTTCAATAAAAAATTGGGTTTGGGCTCAAATCAGTACCAACATGATTATGACTGCTTTAATTCATATAAAACCAATCACAATTTTGGGTGTATCTAGATGCAATCAAATGGGACTAGAAAGCAGGACAGGTTTGGATGTTGTTCCATTTGTATATCGAGTAAGCAAAGCAAATGAATTATTGCTTATAGAAGCCTTTTCAACGAAATAAGCAATAGAAAAGAAGGGAGCAGCTAGCTAATTAACTTGATGTAAGTCTCTTGGAGGTCATCTTCTAGACATAGGTTCAACTGTTCAAGCCTCCGGCCGAGTTTAGATACCTTTACCTCTTTGCCTGCTTAGTAAAAGGAATAATTCATATGCCTGCTTAGTAAAAGGAATAATTCATTTCTTCTGGCTAAAACGGACTAGAAGATTAAAAAAAAAAAAAAAGGAAATAGAAAAACAGCCCTGCCCTATGCTTTATGCTGTTTTAGTTTTCTTTTTGAGCAATCTGGAGAGGGAGGAGGCCAGGAGGATGGGATGATTGAAACAGATTAACTATTACTTCTAAGTTCCTAGAGAATTATATCATGAGTTAAAGGGGATTTATCGCTGGCAAATTTAGTTGCAGTTTCACATCAACAACACTGATGCTGATACAGAATACATCAATACATTCACTGTAACAAAGTAACCAATACAAAAATTCTAAGAACCTAGCCATCTACTGATACTGTTATGGCCATACTACCTCACAATCAACTTCGCTATTGCATGGGACGATTGTGATTTTTGGATTCGTTCCGAGATACCAAGATGTGCCATCAGAAGCCAAACATGAGTGAGAAGCTCTCCACCTTTTCTGAGCTGTTGAGCATGGGAATTCCCTCTACAATGTGTAGCAGCATAACCTAGGATCTCTACCCACACATTACTCACCACCTCCCACTTCTTCTCTCGTCCCAGTTTCTGAAGTGATACAGCAAGCCAACAAGCTTGGGACAATACAGAGTTGCTGCTGCCTGCTCGCATTTTAGAATGTATATCGTTGGTGTTCACTTCGAGCAACACTTTACAAGCATCACTTTTCTGATAATCTGATGTGGGATGCCGTTCTTCAAAAATTTCCATGGCCTCAGCACACGTATCTCGAAAACCGATCATCCCAATCCCTATTGGCAACATGAAAGGACACATGACTAGAAGATACAACATGTAATCAGATATATGCTTGCTCTCATCGAAGTCTGAATTAATGGTGCCAAATTTTTTACCATCATCCAAGTGGTAGCAGATATCAGTAGCAATGTGCCAGATAACAATGCTCTGCCCAAATTCTACACCTGTACTCCAATTTAAGTCGCCACATTTATACTTTTCAAGAACATGACCTCCTCTACATGTACACAAAGAAGTGACATCTTCATTGTTCTTTGATTTCTCCTTAAAGTGATTGAAGATCAAACCTTTCAAATTGGCAGAGATTTGGCTATGTGTTTTATACCGACTCTTTTCCAGTTTACGGTATATTGGATTGTGTTTCAGGATTCCAAAACAACCCACATGCCTTTCTTTGAGGCAAAAGCTTAGCAAGTTGTACTGAGCCACCGAATTCGACCACCTTGGTTTGTTAGCCAGTTGGGCACAAGATATTAGTTTGAAAAATGGAGTTGTAGGGTGCTTACTCAACCAAAGAGTTGTCCAGTCAGAGGAAAGTAGCAAAATAAGTGCATATATTTCTAAAAAAATAGCTCCTGCCAGCAATATGTAAGTGATAATCAGATCCATCTGTGTGTGGTGCTTGTTCTTCTCACTTAACAGGAAGTACACAAACATGAAAGTGGTGGAAGAGAAAGTAAAGGAGCGGAGAATGAATCCCCAAAGGGTATAAGTTATAGGTGCCTTGGTGTAGAAAACATCAAAGACAAATCCAAGCTCGGCCTCAATCAAGTTGAAAGCAGTTGAAGAACTAACCTTCCATAAATAGGATTGGATTTCAGCTAGTTGAGGGAAGCTAATGATGAGATCTAGAAAAAGATGCTTGAAAGTTTGGAATAAGCTATGCGCTTGGAGCAATATGCTTGGATTAAGAGAGTTGTCAGATTCATTAATAAGAGAAAAGCCGTCCGCCTGAATAGGATCTTCGGGCACTTCTTCTACCATAACATGGAACCCTTCTGCCTGTTTTAAAATGAATTCTTCCATAAATTTAGCATAATTGGGGCTTGGATCAGGAAATTGCTCGCGATTTGCTGAGTACATTGCCAACGACCTTTCTAGATACTTAATAAATCCAACAAGAAGCATTAGAATGGTTAGAAATGAGAGGCGAGTGCTCTTCCAGGCCATAAGAGTTATGTAAAGTGTTATGGATGTATGGACACCCAGTGCAAGCAAGTGCCTTAACCACAACTGATTGTCTGCAAACGCATAAGCAGTTATGGTGTCAGGGCCGCCAAGATGGAGCAGCAGAAATGGTGCCCAAAAAGCAGTGAGCTCGTCATCTGTGGGATTATTATTTTTATTATTATTGTTGCCACCATTGCTGCAGGAATTTCCTTGATCATTGGAGAGGACACCGAGTGCAACTGTTGCCACCCAGTCTGCCAATAGGTAGGCAGACCAAAGAGAAAATCTGATCAAAGCTTTTGCAGTGTACTTTCTACGATTGCCCAAGTGAATTAGAGAAAATTGCAAGGCAAGGCTGATGAGGACTGTCACCCGCAACTCCCATTCATGCCACAGTTTCCTCACCGGTTCTGGAAACACCTCAACCAGCCCCCTCTTCTTCTCCACAAACGTCAAACTGCCAAAAACTTTGGGGGGAGGAGGAGAATCATATGTTAGATTTTTGGAAAAAAGATAAATATTTTTCCAATAAGATGGTCCATGGTGTAAGAAATCATTAGTTACTCGTTAACTTACTTGCAAGCAGCATCCTTGTATCAGCTTCTCAGCTTCTGAAATCTCTGAACTGCATTCCTTGTAACTGTAACCTGAAATAAATGGAAGGAAAGATGGGCCTGAGAGTGTAAATACAAGTAAAAAGTAACACAGAGAGAGAGAGAGAGAGAGAGAGAGAGAGAGAGAGAGAGAGCTGAAAGGAGGGAAAGATGGGCGTGAAAGTGTCATTACAAGAAAAAGGAAACACACGCACACAGAGTCCAAGAGTGTGAGCTGTGAACAGCTTTATCTGCCTTAATGTTTACCAAGAAAAATAATAATAATAATGACCTGCTGCCAAATAAATTTTTAAATATTTTTATGATATTTAATCGGTTATTATTTTTTATTTATGAAATATAAATGGTTTTGTAAGTTAATTGAATGATAAAATGGCTTGACAGAGTGAGTCTAAATAAGCAGCATTGAACACAAGTTTTCAATCGCTGAAAAGGAACATAAGTCTATTGGTCACTTGACATTTGACATCTCTTCTATCCAGGCTCAGCTGGAAGGAACTTACACCCTTTATAGCCTTGCTCAAAAGGAAATAATTACCCTCTTGGAAATGTGAAGAAGAAGAAGAAGAATCAATGGCCGTTCAGGCAGTTTGCTCTATGGTCATTCAGAAACTCACTCAGGAATCAACTATCTACAAGAAAAAGATAAATGGGGTTGAGTCGATCATCACAATACTAACAGAGATGCAGAGCTTCGTAAAAAATGACGAAGATGAACAACAAAGTGATGAGACGGTTAAGAAGTGGGTGGCACAATTTGTAGTTACAGTTTACGATGTGGAAGACGTCATTGAAACGTTCTGCGCGGCAACAACGCATCTGAGGAGGAAGTGCTTTGTTAATCAGTACAGTTTCTTCGTCAAAGGGATGTGGAATAGCCTAGTCTTTCCGAAAAATATTCGAAGAATCAAGAAAAGCATCATGGAGCTCGACCCCAGCAAGCGCCTTCCAGATGATCAAGTCCATTTTAAATGGGACGAAGAGGAATTGCAGCCTCAGCAAATAATTTCTAGCAATTCTGGGGAATATGTAGAAGCACTGGTAACCCAGTTAACCAACACTTCAGACCAACATCTTCTTGTCTTTTCAATAATTGGTTCGGGCAGCTCCAGCAAGACCACACTCGCGATGACAATTTATAGCCACAGCAATATCAAAGAGCATTTTGAAATCCTTGCTTGGGTTTCGGTGTCTAAATGTTCAGTCACATATGTTCTGTTTATCATATTGAAGCAGATCATTGTGAACATGGAAGAGAAGATGACTCATAAGAATTTGAGGAAGAAACTCCGTGACTGCTTGAAAAAGAAAAGGTACCTTGTAGTCATGGACGATGTATGGTCACAGAATGTTTGGAAAGAACTACAACGTGCCTTCCCGAACAAGGGTAATGGAAGCAGGGTGATGTTCACTACTGGCAATGAAGACGTGGCTTTGCTTGCAGTTGCAGATCCAAGTTGGCGTCATCAGATAAAGCCGCAGGATGAGGATGATCAGTACGATTGGAATTTGTTCTTGGACAAGCTACGCTCAGCAGACAGAAATCAATTCTCAGAATCAGAGATATCCAATCTCAAGGAGAAAATTGTGGAAAAATTTAATGATCTACCCGTCCACTTAAGGCCTTGCTTTCTTTACTTTGGGCTCTTCCCAAGAGAGTTCGAAATTCCTGTGAGAAGGTTGTTTCGGTTATGGCTTGCAGAGGGATTTGTGAACCAGTCGCAGCTGCAGCCTGGGATGACTCTGGAGGATTTGGGGAAAAACTATTTGGAGGACCTAGTAAACAGAAAGGTGATTCAGATAGCAAGTTGGAGATTAGATGGGAGCTTCAAAACATGCCACATGCCTAGCATCTTATACGATATCTTCCTTCCAAAAGCTTTGGATATAGGCCTTTTCTATATCCACAGAACGTCAGATTACACATCAAAACCAAGCCCTCCTCGATTTGGCATTCACCGGCTTATTGAGCATGTTGATATCAAGTACTATCCTGGTTCTGAGCTGTACATTAAACATTTGCGCTCATATATATCCTTCACCTATCAAGAGAGAGGCAAGCCCGCAGTTGAAATTAGCAAGTTCATTAGCAGAAGTATTGGTAGCAGAGGCTTTAGGTTACTTAGGGTGCTTGATCTGGAGGGCGTTTATAAACCGCGCTTGCCTGAGGTGGTGGGAAATCTATTTCACTTGAGGTACTTGGGATTAAGATGGACTTTCTTGGATAGCCTGCCTTCATCTATAGGCAATTTGCCTTACCTGCAGACCTTGGATGTGAAGCACACCTATATCAACACTCTCCCGAGTTCCATTTGGAAGATGAAATACCTGCGGCATCTATGTCTGAATGAGATTCGCCTCGACATTTCTGTGTTGAAACTGGGTTTTGATTGTAGGCCTCCTACCCAGCTCCAGACATTGTGGGGATTATTTGTGGACAAGAAGAGCCCAGTGAAGAAGGGTTTAGATCGGTTGATTAATCTGAGGAAACTGGGTTTGACATGCCATTCAACTTCCGTTGAAGAATTATTCAAGTGGATCGTGAGACTCACTAGTCTTCAATATCTCAAGTTAAGATCAAAGGATGATTTGGGTCGAACTTCAAAGATCAATTTGAAGCCTTTGTCGAGTCTCGAGCATCTTGCCCACCTGTATTTGCTTGGAACTTTACCAACGCTACTTCCGAAGAATGAGTTCCCACCAAATCTTAAAGTTCTTACTTTGTCAATCTCGCAGCTAACAGATGATCCCATGCCAACGCTGGCAGAACTGCCAAGCCTGAGAGTCCTTAGGTTTTTTGCTGATTCCTATACAGGGAAGCAAATGGTTTGCCCTGGCCAAGGATTTGGTGCCCTTCAAGTTTTGAAGCTCTGGATGCTAGCGGATTTGGAAGAATGGATTGTGGAAGACGGAGCAATGCAAAATCTCCGAGAATTAGAAATCAGATGCTGCAGCAAGCTCAAGTTGTTCCCTGACAAGTTGCTGAATATGAGCACCATGGAGAAATTGATCTTTACGACCATGCCTGAGGAATTCGTAGCCGATGTGAAAGCCAAGCAGCACGATCACTCCATCATTACAATTAATAATTGGGATTTTGATTCAAAATCCCCCACCGCGATGATATGAAGCAACCAAGCAGGTATCCTTTCTGTTGGTGAGTTCACCACTAATGCCAATTCATTAACTTACTTTATTTTTTAACACAACTAGTTTGGCATTCTGAGGTTTCTTCTTTCCAGGCTTGAAATTGGTCTTGGCACTCAGTTTATGTATGCTTATCAATAATGACATTGCATGGGTAATTTGTGCGATGCTTGGTTTATGTTAAGAGCTTTGAAGACAACAAGAGTTTAGGAAGTGCTATGTCAATCAAATGTACACATTCTTCTTTTCCTAGCTTGCTGCTGCTGCTGCTGTTTTGTTGCAAAAGTACTTCAATGACTTAAAACATTTGCCAAATTTACATTTCTTCGCACTACTTTTCATGTAATATTTTGATATTTCAGTGTCAGTGTGAGGTTGAGGTTGAGATTATCACTTGTGCCCTTTTTTTTTTTGGCCTTTCTAGGAGTACCTTTAGGTAAATGGAAGGCATAAGTTTTAATGGAAGGCATTAGTTCTAGAGCTTTTGCCACAGTTTTACTCACACCTAGGGGTGTGCGCGGGTCGGGTGAGGGCGGGTGGAGGGTAAAACCGCCAACCAATCCGCCCTTGGCGGGTGGCTAATTCTCACACCCGCCAACCAACCTGCCTACCTCAATAACCGGCGGATTGATTAAATATATAGCGGGTTTCAACCTGCGGGTTGGGCGGATTGAGCGGGTGAAGCATTACTATTTTTTTTAATAAACACCTAAAGTTCTTAAAATCTTTTTAACAAGTAAAAACACCTCAAATTCGTATATTACAATGCAATATTGTGTTATTTAGTAATTAAACTATAATCCAAACAATTCTTCCAATAGTAATAAACTAAAGTGCCAAAATAAATTGCCCTACAACAATAGAAGCTACTAATTAGATACATAATAATATAGGTTTATTATTATTAAAAAAATTTACAAACTAACATATGGTTTCACATTCAAAATTGAAAGAATATCAAATCTAATAAGTGCATATTCAAACTATCATAAGAAATATCTCTAAATAAATAAAAAAAGCTAACTTGCAAGCATATCCAATTAAGGGAAAATATAATGTAGGAATGAAATTTATTTTATTCAAATATATTATTTATTTATATATAATTATTTGGCGGGTGGTGGCGGGTTGTCACCTCTATACCCGCCAACCGACCCCACGCGCCAAAAATTCATCAAATCCACCCAACCCAACCCACCTAACCATTGTAACCGCGGATTGCGGATGGGGTCGGGGTGGGTGGGGTAGGGTCCGGCGGGTTGGGCGGGTTTTTGCACACCCCTACTCACACCATCTTTTCCTACATGGCTACATTGGCTGTTGGAAGTAGATGTACCATTGTTTGGCCATTAAATAAAGGGAAAATGATCCAAAAGACCCTGAAAATTTACCCGAATTGGTCCACTGCCAAAGAATTTTATCAAGCCTCAAATTTTGAATCAAAAGGGATTTCTTTTAATAGTTCTCTCGGTCTCTTCATGCAAATTAAACATTCTCAATCAAGCTTTCCTTCCAGTTTTTTGGAAATATGATCAATAAGCTCAGCTACCCAAATAACTTGGTTTCTTGCTTGGTCAGGTAAAGGTTGCATCTCAATGTCATCCACAGTCCATTTATCATCCCATATCTTTATATAGAAATTAGTATATTTCATTTGAACTAAATATTAGTATTTGAGAAATTGTAGTGAAATTTATAATTAATGCGACCAATTATTTAGCATGAGAATTGATTTAGTTTAATTTGAATATTTCATTAATTAAGATTGAGAAAAAATCCGATTTCATTGGATATGGATTGATGTTTATTAGAAGCCCAATTACTAGTGTTGGTGGAGGCCCAAAGCCTAGACCATATGAAACCCAATTTCCCAAGCTAGCTTCGCCAATAAGGATTGATTCATAACCCGGAAGTCTTTGATCCCCAATTTTCCAAGCCAGCTTCTCCAAGGAACAGCATTATCCACTAGAACTTTCCTAGCATCTTGTTCATATCATCACAGAGAGATAAAAGGCAACTTAAAATTCAGCATAAACCACTGAATTGGTGAGTCTTAATCGACCTGCACCATTAAGGATTGAGCTTAGCCTTAAGTGATTTATTTAATTATTTATTTCTTTATTTCTTATTCGTGTCTAGTACTTAGGGTTGCAATTGAGTTGGTTCAATTACGATTTGGAATCAAAACAACTTAAAAGTTGGTTTTTTGAACTTCAACAATCAAAACTGAAATAATTTACAATTTTTTTGGTACCATTTTGTTCCGGCTTTATATATATATATATACTGATTCCCGTTCCTGTGAGGACTTCCTTATATGAAGACTTGGTCTTTTGGCCAATGTAAAATGTGTATTTTGAAAAACTGACCGTTGGATTTAATATTCTTCCTATGTATGACATGCATGCCAAAAATCACAGTGATCGGACCACTGGTTTCTTAAATACAAACTGTGAAAAATTAAATACCTATATAATGCTTAATAATCCGTATTTCGGAAACCAGTGTTCCGATCACTGTGATTTTTGGCATGCCTGTCATACATAGGAAGAATATTAAATCCAACGATCAATTTTTCAAAATATCCATTTTACATTGGCCAAAAGGCCAAGTCCTCATATAAGGAAGTCCTCACAGGAACGAGACTCTGTTCATAGTCAAGCCAAAAACGATAAGAGCCCACTAGATAATGGTCCAATTGATCCTTAAATATAAAGATTAGATGGGTTTCTAAGTTAATTAAAGGCCATCAAATAATAATTAACGTTGAAAAAGTTGTTAATAATCATCCTTTTCCATTTAGATGGATGTTTTGAACTATTTATAATACTCTTCATGATTGTATTAAGATTAGTGTAGAAATTGAGATGAATAATATATATAAGGTTAGTCATATGCTTAGAGAATGTTATCTTAAAAGAATTTGGATTTTTGAATCGATGGAAGTTCAAAAATAGAATTTATGAACGATGGGATTAATGCAACCTTCCTGAAATTTTTATTTATTTTTTTGATGTTTAGAATTACTCCACTAATTAGAATTTTGAAATTTTATTGTTTGGATAATTTTTTTTTTTTTTAAATGGAATTCATTGTGGAAAAACGAACACAGCTACTGCCATGCCATACAGGGGAGAGGGGATGCACACAGCATTATTACAAAAATTAGCCCCCATATCCTTCATTTCATCACTTACCTCACAATACAAGAGCGGAACGTACAATTGGATATAATTTTACTCTACCTTGAAATTTCTATAATATTAATAAATGAGTATTGATCTGATGTTCATTCATATATTCGGATTCAAAACATTTTTTCTCAAAAAAAAAAAAAAAAAAAAAAAAATACATTAAAAATAATACACCATTAACTATTTTTTTTTATTTTTATTATTCTCACAGTAATTTCAAAAGTACCTAACAATTAACTCCACTGGTCGAGATTGGAATGGAAAAGAGCAACTTTGTACAATGGTACTTGAGCCCAATTCTGGTGAGCATTGCTCTAAAGCGTAAACAAATATTGAAAATGATTACGGCAAAAGTTAGGGAGTTCAGCTTTGGTTAACACCCCCCTCATCTCTTAAGTTCCTTAAGTTGTATTTAGAATTCTAAAGTGATTTTAGCTAAAGATAATCCAAAGAGGTTTCAATGATACTTAAGCCCAGTTTTGGTGTAAAAGCCTTCTACTTTCCAACTTTTGGAGGCCCACTAAAGCACAATAGAATATTTGAAAATGGACTTACAAGCCCACTTATGATTGGGTAGGAAAACCTCTTCCAACCCAAGCCCATTTATTTCGACCCAATTGTGAGCTTGGGTCCAATATTATAGACATCTCTTGTCAATACTGCCACAACAATTTTAGCCAATGTTTTTGCAAGATATAGAGAAAAAAAAGAGTAGCGTACGTGTGACAGTTAGAAAGGTTTGAACACGAATGCGCGACAACAATCTCATCCTCGTAGCATTGCTCCATAACCCACTAGCTGCCATGTTAGTCTTGGCTTGTATGGTTAAGGTATTGTCTTATTTTTTTTCAAATTTATGGATTGTGCAATTAGATTACTAAATAAGACAGTGTGGATCTATGGCTCAAGATCGAGTTAACTTTATGAAAGTTTATTGATTTATCAATCGCTCAAACTAGTTGATCCAAAAACCGTATATAAATTGTTATTTCTTTGGTGAAATATGAAAAACTTGAAGACAAAGAGAGAGAAAGAAAGGATATGTTAGTAACAATAAAAATGAAAATGTTATTGGAAGTCTAGCTTTTTATTTGGAGTTTTCTATGACTTGAAGTTAAGAGTGTTTATCCCAAGAAAAAAATTGTGCAAGTGGACGAATAAAGAAGATGGTGTGAATTTAAGGTTTAGGTGTCAACTCCATAAAGGTTTCTTGATTAATTAATCTAATCACTCAAACTAGTTGATAAAAAAACCCTTTAATTTTTATTTATTTATTTTTGTTGAAATGGGAAGAACGTGAAGACAGAGAGAAAAAAAACAATATGTTAGCGATGACAATATATAAAAATGAAAGTGTTTTGGAAGTCTATTTATTTAGAGTTTTCTATGACTTGAAATTAAGAGTGTTCATCCCAAGAAAAAAATTGTGCAAGTGGACGAATAAATAAGATGGTTTGAATTTAAGGTTTAGGTGTCAACTCCATAAAAGTTTGTTGATTAATCTAATCACTCAAACTAGTTGATAAAAAAAACCCTTTAAAAATTGATTTTTTTTCTTTTTGGTGGAATGGGAAGAATGTGAAGACAGACAGAAAAAAAAGAAAGATATGTTAGTGACTATATAAAAATGAAAATGTTGTTTGGAGTCTTTTTATTTAGAGTTTTCTATGAATTGAAATTAAGAATGTGAAGACAAAGAGAGAGAAAGAAATGATATGTTAGGGCAAAATTTTCGCAATTTTTATTTTATGTGAAAATTTTTTAAAAATAGTTTTCATTTTCAGTTTTCAAAATTTAGAAAATGTGTTTACTTTGCAAAAATTAAATCTGTTTTCAAAATCTAAAAATAGTGTAAATGCATTTACTAAAACTATATATTATCTCTATATGTTTTATTATTTTTATTTTTTGGTTTTACATTTGGTCTACATATTTTCTATGTTTATAAGTATTGCCACGATATAATCTTTGTTTTCAGTTTTCGTGAAAATACAAAAAACGTCTTTTTGATGTTTTCACATTTTCTTAAAAAATGAATTCATTTTCTTGAAAATAGTTTTCATTTTTTACAAGTAAACGTGTTTTTTAGGCCGTTTTCTGTTTTTATTGAAAATAAGAAAGAAAATTGAAAAAAATTTCACAAAGTAAACAAGCCCTTAATAATTGTACATAAAAATGAATGTGTTGTTGGAAGTCTTTTTATTTAGAACTTTCTATGACTTGAAATTAAGAGTGTTTATCCCAAAAAAAAAAAAAAAATTGCACAAGTGGATGAATAAATAAGATGGCGTGAATCTAAGGTTTAGAAGTTAATACCATAATAGTTTGTTAATTAATTCAATCACTCATACTAGTTGATAAAAAAAACCCTTTAATATTTTTTTTTTTTTTTTTTTTTTTTTTAAATGAGAAAAAGGGGAAGACAGAGAGAAAAAGGAAGAATTTTTTTTTAAAAAAAAAAATTAAATTTTTTTTTTTTTTTTTTTTTTTTTTGAAATGAGAAGAAGGTGAAGACAGAGAGAAGAAGGAAGGATATGTTAGTAACTATAAAAATGAAATATTATTGGATTTTTTTTATTATTTTTATTTACGGTCTTCTACTAATATGTTAGTAAATAACCCACTAGCTGCCATGTTAGTCTTGGCTTGTATGGTTAAGGTATTGTCTTATTTTTTCAAATTTATGGATTGTGCAATTGGATTACTAAATAAGACAGTGTGGATCTATGGCTCAAGATCGAGTTAACTCTATGAAAGTTTATTGATTGATTAATCGCTTAAACTAGTTAATCCAAAAGCCATATAAAAATTGTTATTTCTTTGGTGAAATATGAAAAACTTGAAGACAAAGAAAGAGAAAGAAAGGATATGTTAGTAACTATAAAAATGAAAATGTTATTGGAAGTCTAGCTTTATATTTTGAGTTTTCTATTGTTAAGTTTCCAACCTAAAAGCTTAAGCTTGCAAGTGGATGGCCCAATACAGGTATATGAAGCTATAGCAAGTCTTTTATTTAGGCGATGTGGGACAGAGTGGATTTCATTCTTCTACACTCCTCCTCACGTGCAGGCTCGTTTGAACTTTGTCACATGGATAACCAATGCTCTGATACCATGTTAAGTTTCCAACCTAAAAGCTTAAGCTTGTAGGTGGATGACCCAATACAGGTATATGAAGTTATAGCAAGCCTTTTATTTAGGCGATGTGGAACAGAGTGGATTTCATTTTTCTACATCTATGACTTGAAATTAAGAGTGTCATCCCAAGGAAAAAATTGTGCAAGTGGACAAATAAATAAGATGGTGTGAATTTAAGGTTCAGGAGTCAACTCCATAAAAGTTTGTTGGTTAATCCAATCACTCAAGCTAGTCGATAAAAAATACCCTTTATTTATTAATTTTTGTTGAAAAGGGAAGAACGTGACGACAAAGAGAGAAAAAAAAAGATATGTTATTGATGACTATATATAAAAATGAAAGTGTAGTTGGAAGTCTTTTTATTTAGAGTTTTCTATGACTTGACATTAAGAGTGTTCATCCCAAGAAAAAAATTGTGCAAGTGGACGAATAAATAAGATGGTGTGAATTTAAGGTTTAGGAATCAACTCCATAAAAGTTTGTTGATTAATCTAATCACTCAAACTAGTTGATAAAAAAAAAAATAAGACAATACCTTAACAACTAACCGGCCACTACCCCTATTAATGTATATCGCTTGACC
>JAESVK010000138.1:923619-952198 GCA_017140935.1 Hamamelis virginiana | reverse complement strand
ATGGTCCACTCCTCACTGGATAGTTGGGATAGGTATTTTGAAAAATCAACTGTTGGATTTGATACTCCTATTATGTTTGTCAACACTGCCAAAAATCACAGTGATCCAACGGTTGATTTATGAGAAAATTGATTGTGAAAAAAACTGAAATGAATGGAACATGAATTTTAGTTCAGTGATTCATGTTCCTCTCTTTATGGGATAAAGTTCTAGGTTTTATTCTTCGTGTATGAGAATTGACCCATATATTGCTTCCCTTTTCCATTAACAATTAACCACTATCCCTATTAATGTATATCGCTTGACAAAAAAAAAAGAAAGAAAGGAACTGAGATGATAGAGTTTTGTTTAAGTCGGTGGAGATATTGCATACTTGATTAATTTTTGTGGATATGCTCTATTTAAATTCGTGAAGTTTTTCTTAATTTCTTAGTTGTAATATGGTTTGCTTGCCTTCTTGTATAAGGCTGTGTCGGGGAGAAGACTTTTTATATCAAAGGAGAGAGACTTAGAATGGGTGCCTCTGAGGTTCACTTGATGAGACAATTAATAAAAGAAAGTAAAGTCTTATTTAGTTATTTGACTCCATCTCCTATTATTTTGCTAACCTTTAAACCTTTGGTGGATCATTAAAATGGCTTAATTCCATTCATGATAGGCTCAAACACTGTAACACCCCTAACAGACTACCCCCAATCTGCTGGGTGTCACAAATACAAATACTTGGTGCTTATCTTTTGAAATCAAAATTTAAATTTGTGGAAGTTTAGAGAAAATCAAAAGCATTCAAAATATTTGGATAATCACAAAGTACTAGCTGATATCGAGTGTCATGTGTGCAATAAGAACAATGATAAAAATAACAACCATATACACTTAAAATTATGCTTATTAAAATTTTTGGGGTCTCACAATTACACTCTCTAATAAAAGAATAATACGGAGTAACTCCTTGGAGAGTGAGAGGCACAAAATGGGTTCTGTTTCGTAAAAGAGGACAAGAAGGAACATGGATAGCGGGTAGCTGAATGTTAATTATATATATGAAAATTTTCATTCAATCTCCCTTGTTAGCCTCCTTTTTTTTCCTCCCTCGCATGTATATATGTCCAACCTAGGACATGTATTTTGAGAATCTGACTGTTGGATTAGATGTTCCGCTTATACAAATTATGTATGTAAAAAATCACATTGATTTTTCACAATTTTGAGAAAAATTCTAAAGCATAATGAAAAGTTATGAAAAATTGTTCTAGTCAGTTTTTTGATAAACCAACCATTGGATCAATGTAATTTTGAAAATGCATGATATGTATAAGTGAAACATTTAATCCAACGGTTGATTTCTCAAAATACCTATCCCAGGTTGGACATATATACATGCGAGAGAGGAAGGCTAAAAAAAGCTAGAGGTTGAATAAAATTGTTGTAATTATATATGGGTTGTTAAATATGAACAGCATATTAAGAAAAAGTCTATAATTATGGAAAGAAAATGTCTACATGACTCAGAGACACATGCACATGGCATGGGCTGGCCCTGTCCCTTAACTACTTTTTTCATTTTTTATTTTTATACAACCTGTCTCTTACTACTTTAACATGTTATTACGGTAAGTGCGGCAAATTAAACAAAGTTTTGATAAACCCCAGTTGATGGTGGTTTGGGTTGTGGGGGTCTGACTTTCGGATTCAAGACTTATTGTAAGCATGCTAAATCTGATCATTCTCAAGCGCTATCCCATGCACATGCAACTCTTACCATCTTAACGTGACAAAGTTAATCAGCATATTAGTCGTATAGTTTATCTCAAGTATTCATGGGTCTGTGAATGAATCCATACTCCTGTGCTTCACCAAAATATTAATTTCAACAAATAATGCAAGTCCTTGATTTTAAGAAAATAAAATCTTTTAGATTAATATATGTGAACAGATCTTGAAAAGCCGACCATTGGATTAGATATTCTCTTATGTTTATATATCATGCTTGCTAAAAATTATAGAGATTCAACAGGCGATTTCTGGAAATGTCATTGTGAGAAACTATGTCACTGTGAGAAATTATGATTTTTTATTCTTTAAAATATTCTCATTTTTCAGTGACTGTTTTTTTTAAGAAATAAACCGTTATATCGCTGTGATTTTTTGCAAGCAATACAAACATAAGAGGGATATTTAATCCAATGCAATTGGATTACTAAATAAGACAGTGTGGATCTATGGCTCAAGAGTTAACTCTATGAAAGTTTATTGATTGATTAATCGCTCAAACTAGTTGATCCAAAAACCATATAAAAATTGTTATTTCTTTGGTGAAATATGAAAAACTTGAAGACAAAGAAAGAGAAAGAAAGGATATGTTAGTAACTATAAAAAATGAAAATGTTATTGGAAGTCTTTTTATTTAGAGTTTTCTATGACTTGAAATTAAGAGTGTTTTTTATCCCAATAAAAAATTGTGCAAGTGGACGAATAAATAAGATGGTGTGAATTTAAGGTTTAGGAGTCAACTCCATAAAAGTTTGTTGATTAATCTAATCACTCAAACTAGTTGATTAAAAAAAAAAAAAAACCCTTTAATTTATTTATTTATTTATTGTTGAAATGGGAAGAACGTGAATACAAAGAGAGAAAAAAAAGGATATGCATGTTAGTGATGACTATATATAAAAATGAAAGTGTTGTTGGTAGTCTTTTTATTTAGAGTTTTCTATGACTTGAAATTAAGAGTGTTTATCCCAAGAATAAATAAGACGTGTGATTTTAAGGTTTAGGTGTCAACTCCATAAAAGTTTGTTGATTAATCTAATCACTCAAACTAGTTGACAAATTTTATTTTATTTTATTTTTTTTGGGTGGAATGGGAAGAATGTGAAGACAAAGACAGAAAAAAAAAAAAAAAAAAAAAAAAAAGATATTTTAGAGAATAAAAAAAAAATAAAATTTTTTTTTAATTTATTTTTTTTTTTTTTTTTTTTAAATTTAAAAAAAAAATATTTTTACCCAAAAAAAAAAAAAAAAAAAAAATTGTGCAAGTGGACGAATAAATAAGATAGTGTGAATCTAAGGTTAAGGAGTCAATTCCATAGAAGTTTGTTAATTAATTTAATCACTCAAACTAGTTGATCAAAAAATACTTTAAAAATTGTTATTTTTTTGGTGAAATGGGAAGAACGTGAAGATAAAGAAAGAAAGAAAGGACGTGTTAGTGACTCTAAAAATGACAATATTGTTGGAAGTCTTTTTATATAGGGTTTTCAACTAACTCAAAATTAAGGGTGTTTATTCAAAAAAATAAATAAAGAAATTTATGGGTCAGGAACTCTAAAATTTATGCATTGTGCGAGTGAATGACTAAATAAAACAGTGTGAATCTAAGATTAATTCGGAGTGAACTCCATGAAATTAAGTTTATTGATTAATTTAATCACTCAAACTAGTTGATCAAAACACCCTTAAAAAATTGTTAATTTCTTTGGTGAAATGGGAAGAACGTGAAGACAGAGACAGAAAGAGAAAGAAAGGATGTGAGTATGGTTTTCTAGCTACTTAAATGAAATTATGGGTGTTTTATCTATAAAAAAAAAAAAAACAAAAAAAAAAAAGAAAAAAAGAAGAAGAAGAAGAAGAAGAGAGAAGGAAATTAAGGCACCGTTTGGATCTGTTTTTTATATGTACTTATTTGCTTTTTTAAAATAAAGCAAATAAAATTAAGAAAGGATATTTGCTTTTTTAGATGCACAGTGATCTGACGATTGGTTTTTGAAATAACTCATTGTGAAAATATACAACTTATTCGTCCTTAAAAAATCACCATTTTTTTTATAGTTAGTTATTTCAAAAACCAACCGTCTGATCACTGTGATTTTTACGAACAGTTTTCTAAAATTGGAGATATGGAGCCGACCTTGCATAAGGTTATGCAAAGTCGACCTTATAGTAGAATGACTATATATATATATATACGAATTGGATCTCCTGAGTGACTTCGCTTAAGAGCGACTCCGCCAATCCCGAAAGGAGCTTTGACAGACGGCTGTGATAAAAAGGCACTTTTCACGTTGCAGGTTTGTGTTGGTAGTGAGATAGATGGAGAGTAGATTAGATTGGGAATTAACTTAACACAAATATGCAAATATGTCTTCCTCCATTGACGCAACTGACACATACTTTTCTCACTCTCTCTCTCCCAAGCACTGAACTCATTATCGATAATTGAAAAGCCAATTATCGATAATACTTATAGTTATTGGTAATAAATCGAACTAAAAGCATTTCTATTTTATACACGAACAATCTTCAAATAGAATTGAAAGGAAATGAGTGTGATAACACATAACAAAGTTACTAGTGGTGACATGGCAAAAATAAAATTGAGTTATTCCAATTACAATTAATAATCCATAATACATTTTGAATTTAATTTAATTTCTTGAGTTAAATATACTAAATTAATATTTAATATTCATTTAATTAGTTTTCAAATTAAAATATTTAATAGTATTTAAATTAAAACCATTAATTTTTTTTTTTTTTTACGCAGCAATTATTATTTCTAAATTAAAACCGGTCATATGCATGCAAACCATTAGTGATTAATAATGGAATAAGCAATATGATAATTGAGGATATAAAAATTAGCCAAAATTATTGTGTTTTTGTAAGCACTTATTATTGATATGCAAAGCACTAGTGGTCATATGCATATTGAAACCTTTAGCCAAAATCAAGTGATGTAAGCACTTATTATCGATAATTTCAATTTACAATTATCGATAATAGTCAATTTTCAAGCCAAAAGTATGTCATTCACCAAAGCTGAGATCTTACATTTACGATAATAGGTACAACCATTATCGATAATTGAAATTTTCAAGCTAAATGGATGAAAACAGCAAACATATTATCGATAATTTCACTTTATTATTATCGATAATAGTAGGTGTGAGGTATTGTGTGAATATAGAGGCATTTGGAGTGGCACTTATATACTGATTTGGAGCTTAAACGGTCAAAGATTTACAAAATTTGAATGGCAGTGGCGCGTACGTGAGTCTGAGATACTGGTTGAAGATTTACGTAATTTGAATGCACCAATCCCACATAGGGATTCATTGACTATGGAACGTCGAAATGTAGATGACTATGTGAATGCCATAATTTACATTCGTGAAGAGAACAATACAATGTTGATTTGTAGATGTCGGTATTACATAGTAAATCTTGCACGGGAAGCTGCTGTTGATAACGGGAGGGAGTTAAGTAGCGCAGAAATGTACGAAATAACAGAGAGATCATACTACCTTTCGGACACCTATATGTCGGATGAAGACTAAATTTATAGAAACGTATTACTTCAATTTATCTATATATATTATTTTTTCGAACTAGCATCATTTTTTTTTAAAGTGCAATAATGTAAAAGTTTAAAATTAATGCAAGAGAAAAGATAAACTACGTGCTTGGAAATACAAAAGATTATACTAATCAATCCGATTCTTCATCGGGCATAGGGATATCAGATGGGAAATTGGAGCAAGATAATATTTGGTTAGTTTGCTCTTCAGATAACTATCTACCTTCTGCCTCAGCATTATCTCTCGCTGTTCTAAGAAAGTAATAGCGGTATCTTCGGGCAACCAAGCGATTGTTCTCATCACGTATGATGTTGAGTGCTCGTCTAAGTTCAGCAAAGTCCCCCCTTTGGGAGTGTATTTGCTTTTTGGTGTGGAATAGGAGCCCCCCAATGGCGTAGGTCTTTAACTAAATTTAGAGCTTTATGTACCCAGTGCTCCCACTCCTCACGCATTTTCAAAATTGTGGCTTCGCTTTGCCGCTCTCGCGGGTTCAAGAAGTAACTGAAGTCGTCATCAAGATGCCATAGACAACTGTAGCTTGAATATAGATCGCCGGGGGTATAACTTCTTGGATTCATTGTTCGGTAAAGAAAAACGAATTTGATTGAGATGTCCAGTTTGTGGCTTAAATTTGGTTTATATAGATGAGTGGGCTTGGCGTTCTTTTACTTGTACTATTCACATATGACTAATAATGTCCGAACATAAATTTATTAAAAAAGTAAATGATGTACAGTCCTAAAATACAAACAAATTTAATAATTCGCATGTCTTTTGCTCAATAAAATTTGTCAAATTTTTGTTTTTGTATTTTCAGTATTTGAAACTTTTATCCAACTAATACAATTTATTGGTTGGGAACTGCAAAATATTAGAGTCGGATGCTTGATGGTTGGTATCATATGCCGATGCGGACGGGGGCCCTTGTGTGAGAAGCACGTCAAACACGACAAAAAATCCTGGACGTGAATTCTACTGATGTCATTTCTGGGTAATAAATAGTTAAATTTATATATCAATTTTCATGCTATGAAATAAAATGGTGTGTGGCTACGATATTAACTATCTAGTTATTCAGTTCAACAAGACGGATCATTCAACTCCAATCTCATGCGAGTACTTCTTGTAGGTAGACGAATTGCAACTTTGTCCATGCGGGGGTGGGCAGTGCAATGTATTCCCGGTTAGACGAGGTAGTAACATCGGTCGTCGTTTTTGGATATGTCATCAAGCGAATGTAAGTTACTAACTTACACCATAAATATTGAATTTTACGGGCAAATCTTTAATAGTAATTAAATGTTTTTATTTTTCAGAGTAATGAATGCTCCAAGGGTTGTGGGTTCATGAAATGATTTCCAACTCGGGTGGCCCAAGCATCAAGCACAAAAGGAGAGCGTAGATCTGATTCAAATGTAGCTTCTTCTAGTACATCTGTCACGTTGGATGATGTACATCGTAGAATAGAGATGGAGCGTTATGGATCGGAAAGAGTTGTGAATTTCTGTGACTCTCTTCTAACTAGTATGCAAAATTTAAACTTACATAATAGAGATGCGAATGAATGATTTTAAGCTTAAACGTCAAAAAATGCCATTCTCGAAGACCCTTGTATGAGATTTTAAATGATCGGTGTTATTTTAAACGAAATACTATTTAAATTGAAGAAGAATTAAGCGAATTGTGTTTGAATTGCGTGAAGAATTAAGCGAATTGAAGAATTCTTATCACGGAGGGACCTTCAAAAACAAAATCGGAAAAAACACTAGTAGAGAGAGAAGGGTCAAACGTCAGAATTGCTTGAAATTCGGTTTGTGACTTGGAATCGATGTGCTGTTCAATACTCCTCGCCGTTGGCTAGGACGTATGCCTCTTTTCGGGCAAATTCATTCGTTTGGACCTTCAAAAGCGCGTTTTTGCTATTTATGGTAATAATGTGCTGCTTAATTTCGGGAGCTGCAGTTGTCGTTTGGAGTTGTCCTTTTATCAAATTGCTTCTTAAGTTTAGGGCTTTTGATTTATGTTTTTAATTAGAATATTTCTATTTTTGGAATATTTAGTATTTTTCCTTATTTTAATTATTTCTTTCCTAAAGTTATAGCTCTAGTCGAATTAGGGTTTGCAGCCTATATAAAGGCTATTTCTTTTCATTGTAAGGTTAACTTTTATTTCAATAAAGAATTTTTTTTTCTGAGATTTTATTATCTGATCTCGTGGATTCGAGTGTGTTACTCTTTTGTTTGTGGATTCGAACGATTTTCCAAGAAGCAAGCGGTGCCCTACTTCTTCATAAGCTTCCGCTACGTCAGTTGGTATCAGAGCAAGCTTAATCCTGTTCGGATGGCGAACTCATGGAAAGAACGCGAAGTCCTTGACGACGGTGACCGTGAGGAAAATATGGTTACAGGGGCCGAGTTCTGACTTTTCCAACGTGAGACCCAGCAAGCGCAACTTGAGTCGCAACAAGCGTTGCGAGAGGTCCAAGTGGCTATTGCTAGGTTGACGGTAGGGAATAATCAGAGGGACGACGGTCCTACGGATCGCCAACCTTATCGAGAAAGGACTGAAGTTGTTCGTGAACGCCATCCAGAGATTCCACGTAGGCAACTAGCCTATGAGGATAACCTGAGTGAGGATGAGGAAGATGCTGAATCTATATTTCGGGATAATCAGAGGGGTTACCAAGGGGCACAGGATTGACAGACCTTTCGTATGAAGATGGACCTGCCCAGTTTTAATGGTCAACTTCGGATCGAAGGGTTTCTTGATTGGTTGGTATTAGTCGAGCCGTTTTTCGATTATATGGATATCCCTGAAGATAAGAAGGTAAAATTAGTCGTATACAGACTATTAGGGGGAGCTTCTGCTTGGTGGGAGCAATTGCAAATTACACGGATGCGACAAGGAAAGGGAATGGTTCGAACATAGCCTAAGATGAGGCGATTGTTACGATCCAGGTATTTGCCTCCAGATTATGAGCTGAAACTATTTCAACAATATCAGGATTGTAGACAGGGAAGTAGAACAGTCGAGGCTTACCTAGAGGAATTCCACAGGCTGCCGTCGCGTAATAACCTTCTAGAAACAGATGCACAACAAGTTGCTAGGTTTGTTGGGGGCTGCGTTGGGCTATTCAAGATCGAGTTGCAATGCAAACAGTCTACACCTTAACCGAAGTCGTTGTGTTGGACTATCAAGGCAGAAACTTAAATAGCCGTTGAGTTGGCTATCAAGGTTATATATATATACAGAAATGTTCCATTAGGGTCCAGACCCCATTTGGATAAATACGGTACACTCCTCATTGGGATAGTTGGGACATGTATTTTGAAAAATCGACCGTTGGATTAGATACTCCTGTTACGTATGTCATATTTGCCAAAAATCACAGTAATCCAACGGTTGGTTCATGAGAAAACTGTCTGTGAAAAAAACTGACACTTAAAGAATGATAAAATGTCAGTTTTTTTCACAGTCAGTTTTCTCAGTAACCAATCGTTGGATCACTGTGATTTTTGGCAGACATGACATACTTAACAGGAGTATCTAATCCAAAGGTCGATTTTTCAAAATACCTATCCCGACTATCCCAATGAGAAGTGGACCGTATTTATCCAAATGGGGTCTGGACCCCAATGAAACATTTATGTATATATATATATATATAGGGACAGGTTCCCCTTACACCCTATTTTGACACCTATGTTTACACCTCGTTTTCAAATACCATTGTAGATTGAATATTTTGAGAAACCGACCGTTAGATTAGATACTTATCTTATGTTTGTCATGTATGAAAAAAATCGGAATGATCCAACGGTTAGTTTTTGAAAAATATCATTTTGAAGAACTATTATTTTTTTTATTAATTAAAAACATAACAATTTTTTATAGTGACATTTCTTAAAATCTAACCGTTGGATTACTATGATTTTTGGTATACATGATATGCATAAGAAATGTATTGAATCCAACGGTCGGTTTGTCAAAATATCTATCATAGATAGTGTTTTGAAAACGAAGTGTAAATATAGGTGTCAAAATAGGGTGTAAGGGGAGCTTGAACCATATATATATATATATATATATATATATATATATAATAAGTATTTTAAGAATCCAACCGTTGGATTAAATGATTTGGGTATATGCATCGCGACTGCCAAAAATTATATTGATTCAATGGCTACTTTTTCAAAAATATCATAATTTTGAAATAAGCTGTAAAAAAGTATAGGAAGTGTCACAATTTTTTACCGTTGATGTTCTGAAAAACCAACCTTGGATCAATGTGATTGCTACTAGTGCAAGGCGCTTCACATATTAATTGCTTGAAACACATTGACCGAGCACTTTGACAGCTTTATAACCTTGCTCGAAGGGAAATAAGCCCCCTGCCCCCTTGAAAGCACCAATATATCCATTGCGCTAGTGTAAGAAAGAAGAAGAAGAAGAATCCATGGCTGTTCGGGCAGTGGTCTCTGTGGTCATTCAGAAACTCACTGATCTGCTCAATCAGGAATCAATTATCATCAACAAACAGATGGACGAGGTTGAGGAGATCAGAATAACTCTAAGACGGATGCAGAGCTTCCTAAAAGATGTAGAAGATCAACAAAAAAGTAACGGGACAGTTGATCAGTGGGCGTTAAAATTTCTACGTACCGTTTACGATGTGGAGGACGCAGTTGAAATGTTTGTCCTGAGGAAAACACGTCTGAGGAGGAAGCGCTTCGTTAAGTTCATTTTCACAATCAAAGAGTTGATGGCTAGCCAAACCCTTCGAACGGAGATGAGAAAAATCAACAACAATATCAACAACCTCAAAAAGGAATGGGAGCCCCTTTCGGTTCGAAAATCAAGCGATGAAGATGAAGATGAAGATGAAGGGAAATCACAGCATGTGCAACTAATTTCCAGCCATTCAGGGGTGGAAGAATCATATGTTATTGGTTTCGAAGAAGAGGCAATGACACTGATGACCCAGTTAACCGACATTGCAACTCAAAATGGCAAACTTCTCGTGGTTTCAATTGTTGGAGAGGGTGGCTCTGGCAAGACAACACTCGCAACAACAATTTATAACCATAGAAAGATCGAGGCGGATTTTACATACCGTGCTTGGGTTTCCGTTTATTCTAAAGACGTTACATCCAAGAGTATTCTATTGAGCATATTGACGCAGGTGACCGTGTTGAAGGAAGAAGAGAAGTACTTGAGTTGTGACGAATTGACGGTGAGACTCTACAAGCATTTGAAGGGGGGAAGGTACCTGATAGTTATGGACGGAACGAGGACAGCGAATGCTTGGCAAGAGCTGCAATTTGCCTTCCCGGATATAGGTAATGGAAGTAGAGTGATGTTCACCACTCGAAACAGAGAAGTGGCTGTCCTTGCAGATCCAAGTAGGCGTCATCAGATGAAGCCGCTAAATGATGAGGACAGTTTGAAATTGTTCTTAAAAAAGACAGGCTTAACCGATTATCACATACATTCGGAGATGAGAAATCGAAATCATCTCAAGGTAAAAATTCAGACGAAATGCCATGGTTTTCCTCTTGCAATTGTGGTGCTAGGAGAGTTGATGAAGACAAGAAGTGTGAGTGACGAAGAACTGTTAGAAGCGCTTGAGGATCTGAGTTCGCAGTTTGATGGAAAAGTTGGGCAGCTCCCAAATATCACGGCCTTAAACAATAAAGACCTACCCTTCCACTTGAGGCCTTGCTTTCTTTACTTCGGGCTCTTCCCAAAAGATGAAGAAATTCCCGTGAGAAGGTTGTTTCGGTTATGGCTTGCAGAGGGCTTTGTGAAGCAATCGCCCGGGATGACTCCAGAGGATTTGGTGGAAAAATATTTAGAAGATCTTGTTGACAGAAACATGATTCAAATAGTAAAGTGGAGATCGGATGGGAGTCCGAAAACATGCCGCATGCTTGGTTTCCTGTACGATATCTTCTTGTCAAAGGCTAAGGATATAGGCCTTTTCCATATCCATGAAACATCCTCAGAATGTGAATCAACGTCAGCGCGTCCTCGTCCTCCTCAATTTGGTGTTCGCAGGGTTGTTGAGCACCATGACATCAAGGACTATCCCCACCATCGTAACGAACTGTACATTAAGCATTTGCGTTCTTATTTGTCTTTCAACAGACAGAAGGGAGATACGCCAGCTGTAGAGACTGGTAAGTTCCTTAGCAGAATTATTGCTTACAGAGGCTTTGGATTACTCAGGGTGCTGGATCTCGAGGGCATTTACAAACCACATTTGCCCGAGGAGATGGGATGTCTATTTCACTTGAGGTACTTGGGGTTAAGATGGACTTTCTTGGAAAACCTTCCTTTGTCTGTCGGTGATTTGCCCTACCTCGAGACCTTGGATGTGAAGCACACCTATATCAGCACTCTCCCGACTTCCATTTGGAAGATGAAACACCTGCGGCATCTCTGTCTTAATGAGATTAGCCTCGACATGTCTGTTCGAAAATCCTATCGTCGCTCTCTTACCCAGCTCCAGACATTATGGGGTTTATTTGTGGACAAGAAGAGTCCAGTGAAGAATGGTTTAACTAGGTTGATTAATCTCAGGAAACTGGGTCTCACATGCCATTCAGACTCTGTTCCAGATTTAAGTGAGTGGATCGCAAAACTTGCCAGTCTTCAATCCCTGAGGTTAAGATCAAAGGACGAAATGGGTCAACCTGCGGAACTCATTTTGAATCCTTTGTCGCGTCTCGAGCGTCTATCCCACCTGTATTTGGTTGGAAACTTACCAAAGCTCCCTGAGTTCCCACCGAAGCTTAGGGTTCTTACTTTGTCAGTCTCGCAGCTAAAAGAAGATCCAATGCCAACGCTAGCACGACTGCCAAACCTCAGCGTCCTCAGGCTTTTGGCCAATTCCTATATAGGGAACAAAATGGTTTGCCCTCGCCAAGGGTTTGGTGAGCTTCGACTTTTAAAGCTCTGGATGCTGAAGGATTTGGAAGAGTGGACTGTGGAAGAAGGAGCATTGTCGAACCTCCAAGAATTAGAAATCAGATGCTGCGACAAGCTAAAGAAGTTTCCGGACAGTTTGCTAAAAATGGTCACCATTGAGGAATTGATTTTTACAAACATGCCAGAGAAATTCGTGGAAAGCGTTGAATCTAACGAGAAGAATAAACACAAGAGGTTGCGCATTAAACGTGAAAATCTGAAGTTGGAGTAGAAATCCAAATCCACGGATAACGCTGCCTATTAGCAGGGAACCTTCATCTTCTCCTGTGTTGGTGAATTCTCTGCTTTTGCCTTTTGCCAATTTGCTTCCTTTATCTTCTATGTAACTAGTTTGGCATTCTAAGATGTCCTCTGTCCAGGCTTGAAGTGGTTTAATTCCAGAGCTTTGAAGACAACACTGCATCAAGGTGGTGCTATCGCAACCAAGAGCGCAAATAATTCTTCTTCTTGCCACTGTTGCTGCTGTTTTTGTTGTTTCCGGTGTTGTAAAAGAATAAATTAAGAGCGCCCTGCTCTTTGTTATGTAAGCTAGATCCACTTATTGTATGCAATAAATGTCAGTGAACCAACTTAATTCCATGACATAGAAGCATTTCCCCAAAGCCATTCAAATTTTGTGGAGAAGAATTATTTAATTACCAATAATTTGTAGTATTTTTCATGTAATATTTCGATATTTATGCTTCTTTTTTTTTTTTTTTTTTTTTGGTAGAACAAAGAAAACATTCAAGGTAAAACACACACACTCCCACCTGGCCACCTACATAAGTTTTCACCCAAATACTACTTTCAAAAGGGCCTAACATTTAGTTCAAGAGGTTTAGGTTATCACTTATGCTTTCTTTGATTCCAAGATCCTGCTATATGGATGGTTGACCCTTGTCATGCATGTCATGCATGGATTGATGTAAGATTTTTCAGTCAATACCAAGTTTTGATTATCACTTCGTAAAAAAAATATTTAGATGAACCAAATCTTAGACTAATTTCTTTAAACCAATCGATGTGGCATCAAGATAAATCCTACTTTTGAATGCACATTATAACTCATTAAAACTTGATTCCCATCATTATGCTCGATAAAAGGATTGCACAAATTAAAGTATAGATTCTATAACGCTGCCACATCATTTGATTTAAAAAATGAACAATTTTGTTCGTCCTCTCTTTTTGTCCTCCCACTTTGTTCTTCCTAGTGTATCTGACCAACTTGGAACAGCTATTTCGAGAAACCAACTGTCGGTTTTGATGCTCTACTTATACGTATCATAAATGCAAAAAATCACATTGATCCAACGATCAATTTTTCAAAAGCTGGACTGTAACAATTTTTCACAATTTTTCATTATTGTTAACATTTTTTTACAAAATTGCAAAAATCGACCGTTGAATCAATGTAATTTTTTGCATTCATGATACATTTAAGTAGAGCATCAAATCCAACGGTCAGTTTCTCAAAATTGTTGTTCCAAGTTAGTCAGATGTACTAGGGATAACAAAAAAGGAGGACGAATGAAATTTTCCTTAAAAAATTTGGTCAATCTAGCATTTCTTAAAAAAATGCCTGACATCTCCAATAGGGAGAATGTGCTAGACTTTATCAGCAATATCTGAGGAGCACTACGCTTTGTTATAATTGCCAGATTCAAATTGCATTTCTAAAATCTTATATAGGTTTCTTTGGAAAAGATTTACATCAAATTAACTATAGTTTGAATCCAAGCAATCAGGAGAGAGAGAGAGAGAGAGAGAGAGAGGTTGAGATTGGCATTGTTAATTTGTTATTGTTGTTTCCCATTGAAACAGATAAACATTGCAACCGCTATTTTTAGCATTTTCCCTACAACAATCGGCTGAAGCATTCATCTTCCATTATATATGTAGATATATACTCCAAGCTAGCTCGAAACAAATTAAAATAATAATACTAAGAACGTAACATGATTAACAATCTACTGATACTGTTGTGGCCGTGCTAGTTCACAATCAATTTGGCTCTTGCGTGGCCTTCGGATATCTGGAATTGTTCGGCGATACCAAGATGTGCCATAAGAAGCCATACATGAGTGAGAAGTTCTCCACCTTGGACGAGCTGCTGAGCATGGTAATACCCTTCACAGTGACAGGCAGCATAGCCTAGGATCTCAACCCACACTTCCCTCACCATCTCCCACTTTTTTTCTATCTCCATGGTTTGCAGGAATGATGCAAGCCTACAAGCGTCGAATAACACTGATTTGCTCCTGTCCCCTTTCACCCTTGCAGGTAAAACTTTAGTGCTCACTTGAAGCAACATTTGACAAGCTCTGGCTCTATCTGATGTGGAACTTCTTTCCCGGAAAAATTCCACGGCCTCAGCGCAGGTGTCTCGAAACCTGATCATCCCAATCCCACTTGGCAACATGAAAGGACACATGACTGAAAGATACAGCATGTAATGTGATATACACTTGCTCTGTTCACTGTTTGAATTAGTGGCGCCATGGTTTTCACCGGCATCAGAATAATAACAGAGATCTGTAGCAATGTGCCAGATAAGAACACTCTGGTCAAACTCCACCGTCGTAGTCCAACGGAATTTGTCACATTTATACTCTCTAAGGACTACACTTCCTCTATGGTTGCATAAAGATTTGAGGTTTTTCTCGCTCTTTGATTTCTTTTGAAAGTGATTGAAGATCATAGCTTTCAAATCCTCAGAGATTGGGTATTGGGTTTTATACCAGCGCGTCTCTAGTGTATGATACAGTGAGGGAAAGCGTTTACAGATTTGAGACCAAACCACATGCTCATCTTTGAGGCAAAAGCTTAGAAAATTGTGCTGACCCACCCAATTGGACCACTTTTGTTTGCGAGAGATTTGAAAGTGAGAGATTATTCTGGAAAGAATTTGAGGATTCTTAGCCAACCAAAGATTGGTCCAGTCAGAGGAAAGTAGCAAAATAAGTGCATACATTTCTAATAGAATAGCCCCTACCAGCAGGATGTGAGTAACAATCAAATCCATCTGCAACTGCCTGTGCTTCTCGTCCATCAGGAAGAGCACAAAGACTAGAAGAGTAGAAAATGAAGTGATGAGGCGGAAAATGATACCCCAAGAGGTATATATTATAGGCGCCTTGGTGTAGAAAACATCATAGGCAAACCCAAGTTCGATCTCAATCACCTTGAAGGCAGTTTTGGAATTAAGTCCCTGGAAGTAGGAGTGGCTTTCATCTTGGTCACGGTAGCTAAGGATGAGACCTACGAAAAGACGCTTGAAAGTCTTGAAGAAGCTCTGTGCTTTGAGCAATATTTTTTTGTGTAGATTCTTATCATCAACAGAAGAATCCTCCACTTGAACCATAACCTCTTTCACCTTAAGTGCATTAACACAAAACCCCTCTGCCTCCTTTAAACTAAATTCCTCCATGAATTTGGCATAATTGGGGCCTGGATCGGGAGGAGTAAGCATTGAATCGCGGAACTGCCCGCGATTAGCCGATCTCAGGACCCATGTCCTTTCTCCATACTTAATAAGTCCAGCAAGAAGCATTGGAATGGTTAGGAATGAGAGCAGACTACCCTTCCAAGCCATTAAAGTTATGTATAACGCCACGCCAGTTTGGACAACTAGTCCAAGCAAGTGCCTTGCCCACAACTCATTGTCCGCTAATGCGTAAGCAGTTATGGTGTCTGGGCCTCCAAGGTGCAGCAATAGAAATGGTGCCCAAAATACTCTCAGCTCGTCCTCCCACGGATTATCTTTATCATTTTTGCCGCCACAACTGCAAGTATTTCCTTGCTTATTGGAAAGGACACCGAGTGCAACAGTTGCCGACCAGTCTGCCATCAAGTAGGCACACCAAAGAAATCTCCCGATCCAACTTCTTGCATTATACTTCCTCCGCTTGCCCAAGTGAATTAGTGATATCTGCAAGGCGAGACTGATGAGGACCATCACTCGCAACTCCCATTTGTTCCACAGTTTCTGCACTGGCTCTGGAAACACCTCAATTAAGCTCCTCTTCTTCTCCACAAGCACCCAACTGCTCAAAACTGGGATAAAAATAAAAAAAATTAAAAAATAAAAAATAAAAATCTCAGATTTTGGCTAGAGGATAAAGAAATTTTCAAACGATAATAATTGTTCAACTTAATCAAATTCAGATAGCATAACAGGTTAAATGAAAAAGAGCAGTTTAGTTAGTTCCATAAATTAACACCAAAGATACTCAAATTGTGATGACCCATGCATGAATTCACCAACTTACTTGTAGGTAGCATTCTTAGTTAGTTCCTCTTCTCAAATCTCCAAATGATGGTTTGGCCTACGTTCGAGCTTCCCGTTCCTCACTACGTTAAATAGTTTTGAATATTTGGTTGTCCAAGCAAAAAAAAAAGAAACCACTGACCGGATTTCTAACTACACACAGAGGGTTTTGATGAGTTGAATTCCTTAAGTCCACTGTGAGTTTATGGAAATTGCACATGCATATATACGGGATTCCTAACACTGTACTGTCCCTTTAATTATTAAATAAATTTACTCCTTCATATGAGGGGATCGACAATCTGCACTGTAACTATATAATTTTTAAACTAAAAGAAATGAGAGATGAACACATGCAGAGTTTTAAATGTGTAATCACAAGGAAAATTCACCGGAGAAAAAATATATATAAAATAAGCCGATTAGGTTCGCGCCGTGAGTTCGAGATGTAAACAGCTTGACCTGCCGGTAAGTCCGCCAAGCAAAAAATTAGAAAACACCCGATGCCGCTCCGTTCCCACAGATTTAGAACAATATAAATTGCACACAATTATGCCAATAGAATTATGCCACATACATCACAATGGATTGCGGGCCTTGGAGAGACAAGTAAAGATCAGGTGATGGGCTGGAGCAGGCCCTATCATTCGCAACACTCATGGGCCTTCGATTGCGGGCTGCTACAGTCGGACCGAGAGTCTAATAGCAGAATGATGGGCCTCGATGATGGGCTGCAGCTTGCTGTAGAGGCAGAAGTAGTGGTGGATCTGGTGAAGAATGGGCCGCACCCTCTGAGCCCTTTTATCTTGGATTGTAGGTCTTTGATGACACGACTCCAAGCTTGCACCATCAGACATATATATACGGTGAAAGGAAGTCACTGCGCGAATGCTTTGGCCAGGGCTGGCAGTAACTCGGAAATGTGCTTTACTATTTTTAGGAAGCTTCTTTATGTATCTCTGGCTTGTTAGAAACTTAGAATTTGATGCATGTTTTAGTTTCTTGAAATGCATTCCTATTCAACAAAATAAAAATAAATAAAAAATTAAAAGAAAAAACTAGGAGTGTTCACCGGTCCGGTTTGGGCGATTTAGCCTTAATTTTGAGACCAAACCGGTAATTACGGTTTGTATTTTTCATAATCCATACCAAACCAATTAAAGTATTAAACCAAATCAAACCAAACCAATTATTGCGGTTTGGTTTGGCCGGTCTGATTGGTTTTGAATTTTTTTTTTCCACTTAATTATATTATTTACCTTGAATCATAAGAAAAAAAATTCAGCCATCCAAACAAAAAAAAAGAAAAAACAGTAAAGACTGTAAAGTATAGGGGTAAAGCAATAGAGCACCAAATAGAGCATCTATATATTCATGATACCTCTGATCTAACGATACAGTGACTATATTCAAATGTGCCAAACACATAACCTGTCGTGGGAGTCCACAAGCACTGAATTAAGAAAAACAAATGGTTGATAATTAATTAATTATAGCATTGGGCAAAAGGCTCCATGCATAGACTTGTCAAATTTAATACATAATCAAGGACTTCTGTTAGATTGTATGATCTCTACCATCAGATTTATAGATTTCACTAGAAGTGGTCTTAAACTACAGCTTGCAATACAGGTAAGGAGATGGTAAGATAGCCAGATAGGCAAGTCCCTCCTGATTTAACGAGACCACATGCATATCATACCATGATTACAATGCTAAGACATATGAGGAATGTATTGCACAAGATTTTATAGATACAACTAGTGAGAATCACCACAGTGCTCACAACTATGTATGTGCGTACTCAAAAATATAAAATAGGAGGTCAATTAATATAGCAGTTAAAGCAAAAAAAAATTAAGAATTAACAAATTCAATCATCCCGGTTTATCCAATCTATACAAATAAATATACATGAATCCATTTTACCTAATATAAAAATTCTTAAAACAATGAATAATGACACAAAATAAAAATAAAGGCTTGAAGGGTATCTGAGTATAAGGGATTAAAGGTATTAGGGTTTTTGACTTTTTGAGTCTTTGACATTTCGTGTCTTATACTCTTTATAAGTTATATATATTATATAATATATTATATATATAATTATATTATACCAGTTTGGTCCGGGTTAATTTGGGTTGGAATATGCACAAACTAGGATCAATTCAAACCAGAAAAAAAAAAAAAAAAAAATTAAAATTTAAAATTTAAACCAACCCAAACCAAATTACAAAAAAAATCCAGACGGAACCAGCCTTTTGGTTTGGTTTTTGAAAACCCTTTGAAAAAACATCAGCAGAAAAGCTTCTTGTTGGGTTGACCCAAGTTTGTTATTTGGGTCTTGATTTATAAATACTGAGAAAAATTATGACTGATTTTCTTCCGTGGAGAAAGCGAGTCAGTTCTAGGGCCTTCCAATTAGAAGACAAAATTTTAGCTTTAGAGTTAGGGCTTGGCTTGCTACAAGAATATGAAGCTGCAACATCCTTCTGGCTTTGCACCCTTTTCATCACTCCTTGAAAAAATTGCATGCAGTAGAGCTGATTGGCTGAATTTTCATCCTTTTGTTTGACAATTTATTTGTTAGAATTTTATATTACCTTCGATTTGCGCACGTGGAAATCTGTAATTTTCCTAACCCTTCAACCCAAAAAAACTAAAAAAGCAAAAGAAGTAAAGAATCAACACACAGGAGTCAAGAAGTACTAGTGTACTACTGAAATTCATAGTGAGTATTGTTGAACTGAAAGCTGCTCTTGAAGTAATCAAATTTCTGAAGAATGCTTACAATATTAAGGTTCGTGATGTCAACTATGAGGAGCTAGAATATTTAGATTATAAGTATGAATCTCTTAATCAACTTCATGAAGAAACACTTGAAGAGATTAATGAATTGAAGATGAAGCTTGCTCAACTTGAAAAACTAATATGTAAGATTGAAAAATTTGACAAATTATGAATTAAGGGGGGATGTTGGAAATAGTAATTCATAATTTGTCAAAATTTTCAATCTTTCATATTATTTTCCCAAGCTGAGCAAGCTTCATCTTCAATTCCTTAATCTCTTCAAGTGCTTCTTCGATCATGAAGTTGATTTAAGACATTCATACTTATACTCCAAATATTATAGCTCATCATAGTTGACATCACGAACCTTAATTAACATTGTAGCATTCTTCAGAAATTTGATTTCTTCAGAAATTTGATTACTTCAAAAACAGCTTCCTGTTGAGCTTCTTTCTTTTTGTTGGCACTCTTCCCATTTTTTTTTCCTCAAAATTACTTGTATATTTCTTCTCTTAGTTGGTTACATAAGTATTTATAGGACTCAAATTTAGACTTCCTAGACTAGTATATTAATGACCCACATTCTTATCTAATATATCCCTTGGTACAATGTACCTCTAAATACATGAACATATTAAATACTCTAGATACATGAACGTCCCTTCACATACATACATGACTAGGAATTCTCTAGACTACTCTAGACTCTAGCTGATTCAAATGTATTAACCAAATTTATATTCTAGAAAGTTGTGTTTAAACTTCAACTTGATTCCAAATGCCTTGGTTTGTAGAGCTTGGACAACCCCACACACATATTGTAACCAACCAAAAGAAAAAATATACAAGTTTGAGAATCTAAAAAAAAAAAAATATTGGAAATAGTAATTCATAATTAGTATATTTGGTGGGTACAAAGTATTTAGGTTGGTTCATGTATTTGAACTTAATGTGGTTCATGTATTTTGATTAGTTCATGAATAGGTGACTAGGATAATGAAAAGTCTTTAAAGGGATTGATGATGCATATATGTATGGCTCTATATAAAGGGACAACCCCACACACATATTGTAACCAACTAAGAGAATAAATATACAAATAATTTTGAGAATCTCTTGTGTAAATGTAGAAGCTCTATACGGCCCTTAAGGAGTACATCTCCATGTGCTTCTATAAGAATTTATGTACTTGTGTATATGAGAATAAGCCCACCACATTTCCAATAAAGTAATATTGTATGCTTCCGCTGCATCCCAACAAAGTTTTTATGAGAGCAAGCTTAAATTATTCCGAACAAGTATATGGGCCAAAGAATGCATGCCTGTCTGGTCCCAGCACAAACTGATTACTGGGGTTCAAGAAATGGGTAGTCTGTGTATCCAACAATGGGGTCATGTGTGTAAAAGGTGCTTCTATCATACTTATTGAGCACAGAGCCAAGATCGAACCTCCTCGGCAAATCAGGGTTAGCCAAAAACAAGCGTCCAAACGCAACAAGATCAGCACCACCAGCAGCAATCACAGCATTTCCTTCGTCTCTATTGTATCCACCAGCAACAATAAAAGTCCCCTTAAAAGCCTTTCTCATGGGCAACAAGCTACATCTGTTAGCATCACTCCTCTCAAACTGTGTCACCATCCTCGGCTCGATCATATGACAATACAGAATTCCATATTTATTCAAAGACTCTGCCATGTAAAGGCCAAGAGCAGCAGGGTTTGAGTCGCCACTGTCATTGTAATCGGCAAAAGGAGAAAGTCTAATGCCGACTCTCTCACCTCCAATCCCATCGGCAATAGCTTTCACCACTTCTAGCGGGAAGCGGCATCGGTTCTCTAAGCTCCCGCCATATTCGTCGGTTCTGTCGTTGACGTGATCTTTCATGAACTGATCAAGTAAGTAGCCATTAGCGCCGTGAATCTCTACTCCATCAAAACCTATACATTGTGCAAATTAAAATGTAAATGAACTGAGAATATTGATCGTGACAATATTAAAATGTTGTGGATTTTACCGGCTTCTATGGCATTTTTTGCGGCAATTCTGAAGTCATTGACGACTTGTGAGATTTCGTTGGTTTTTAGCCGTCGAGGTGGGGGGTAATCGGCAGCACTGGTGCCATCAATTTGAAGCACGGCTCCTACTGGCTTGTCGGTGCAAGAGATTGGAGGTTGGCCATTAGGCTGAAAACCTGTGGAACTTGATATTAGAATTTAGAAGGAATATATAATTAACAATCTCTCAGTTCTTTATAAGGTTCAAATCAAGTTACTCGATAAAAATTTTGTTGCAACTTGCTGATAATATTGTGCAAAGTGTCAAATTCAAATCTTATTTTTAAGTTTATTAAATATAGTGAAATGATCTAATCAGCTAATGCCGACTTAAATTTAAGTCAGTTAAGACTTATAACGGTTGGATCATTTCATGGATGAAGGTTTTTTCAAGTGATGAGATGATCAAATGTCCATAAATACTTAGCTGACTTAAATCTAAGTCAGCTATAGCTGACTAGATCGATCATTGCTCCTTAAATATAAACTTTCTCTATTTTAAAGTTCAAATTGGAACATGATAGTTTTCAAATTGATAAGCTCGATCAATTAATACTTTAAGTAATTAAATTATTCAAAACTTAATAAAAAATTGATTTGAACTTTCTCATAAGATGAAGAAATCAAGCTCAAACTTTATTTTGAATCTATAAACTTAAAAGTCAAATTTGAAGAGCCAACTATCTGATTTTACCTGACTCAAGTTGACTCTGTCCTGTTTACAATTCTTATACCGAATTTGGTTATGGTACGTAGCAAGGGAGGGTGCGGGAGAAAATGACAGACAAAGTAATATTACCATAATTAGAAACTCTCCCTGCATGCCAAAGTTGGCAAAAGAATATGCCCCCTTTCTCATGAACAGCGTTCACAATTGGCTTCCATGCTTCCACTTGTTCTTTTGTCCAAATGCCAGGAGAATTTGGACCACTTCAAATATGAGAAAAATAATAAGTATATAAGTAGATTTTCATCATTTTTTTAAGGAAAAAATAAAATAAAAGCACGAAAATACTGATCGAGTAACAAAAATTTTAACAATTTCTGACATTATAGAAACCTATTGTTAAACAGCACTATAATATTTGTCCTACTTAGAGTGTCTTCAATGCATTCATATTATCTTATGTTCCAATGCAATTACGAAAATTTGATACCCCAAATAGCATACCATTGAAGATGCTCTTATAATTCATAAATCACCTGCCCAAATACGTAAAATGCACCCCACCAAGGCTGGCTTAATTCGTGACTAAGGCCCTCAAGTTCCTAACTTGAAATATGTCGGGAGTATTTGGTTAAATGTTTTGCCAATTTTTGATATATAATATTAGCTTACTTGGCATTTTTGGTATTACAGAATTTTGATTAAATAATAATAATAAGTTATACTTCTACCATTAGGGATATATGCTCTAAATTATAGTATAAGTGTGTTATGAGGCCAGTTTAGATTCAATAGTACACTACTCAAGTCTTACACTTATTTATTTCACAACTAGAACAAAAGACAAGCTATAAACATTCAAGATTACCCTTGAGCAGTGTCAGAAATCCCAGAAGCTTCTCCAATCAAGAATCCACCCTTTGAGGCTCTTTGAGAGTAATACAAATTGGCATGCGGTTGAGCTATAAGGTTGAAGGATCTCAATCTTGACAATGGTGCCAAAACTATCCTACAAAATTTTGGAAAAAAAAAAAAACATAAACTAATTAATAATAAATTGAAGCTACTTTATTCTTTTCATATCAACCCTATATATATATATATATGAGAGAGAGAGAGAGAGAGAGAGATTTCAATAACTAAACACAATACAAATAAAAAAATTTCAAAATCTGTTGATTGAACGGTTTCATGCTGACCTGTGAGAGAGATCAAATTTGCCCATCTTGTAAGGAGTGAGGAGAGGTATAACCTCCATCTCAGTTTTCTTACGCCCTTCGGCCTTGCCTCCCCCACAATCCTTTCTTCTGTTTACAAAACTCACAAGCTTCAGAGGCTGACTTCTATTCAAGCAATGAAAACACCATAGGGCTTGTTTGGAGATGCCTATAACTGTCATAAAGAATTGTATATTTGTTTTGTGCGTTAGTTATACATTACCAAACACAGAATAGAATATTACACACGGCTCAATCTCCGTTTAAAGAGGAACTCCATCCATGAAAAGACAAAGCCTCATATTAGGCATTTTGCCTAGCCAAATCCAAAAAAAATCACTCCAATGAAGGAGGCAAAACACTAGACATTTTGTCTATTTTTCAAATGGGGAGCCATATTTAACAAAATATTGAGGAGAGAGTGCACTAGGCATTTTTGCCGCATCATCAATCTCCTACAAATCTTATGGTACAATTTGAATATTAAAAAAAAATATTAAAATATAAATGACTAGGCATTTTTGCCACATAATCAATCTCCCACAAATTTTTTTTTTCATGGTACAATTTGAATATTAAAAAAAATATTAAAATATAAATGGCTAGCCAAATAGCTATTATGGTTGGATTGTACAATCTTTTAACAAAGCAAATTGAATAGACAAAATACTATTCGATCATTTTGGCTAGCCAAAATAGCTGGTCATGATTGGAGATGCTCACAACCACTCCTTTCTATAATAAAAATGCCACTTTGGACATTGTCACACGCTACCTCTTGAGATTTTTTTTTTTTTTTTTTGTTTAAATATCATGAAAAAACATCGGCTACAAGTATTGTGGCTGACAAGAGATGGCAATAATATTGGACCCAGGCTCACGATTGGGTTGAAATATATGGGCTTGGGTCGGGGGAGATTTTTCTACCCAATCGTAAATGGGCTTTTGAATTTAACATCATTCGACCTGTACAAAAAACTGACCTGCCCTAACAGCATTTCAATATGGGTTTCGATATTGCAACCCCAAAAATTTGTTTTTATATCCCATAAATCACTATTTCTAAAATGTCTATGGACAAATTAACCATCAAGAACATCTAAAATTCAAGAAAAATGGGATGCGGTGATTAATAGTTTTAGAGCTAAACTGGGGTTGAGGGTATTTTAGAATTTCTTTTAGATTTATTGATCAAATAATGAAATTTAAATAACATACGGGGAGTTATAAATCGTTGAAAGGAGTTGCAATATCTCCATCCTTTCAATATTCTTTTATGCTGTAGTGGGCTCCAAAAGTTGGAAGACAGAAGGCCTTCTCACCTAAATTGGGCTTTAGTACCATTATACAGATATCTCGTTTTGAATTAACTTTATCTAAAGTCACTTGATTTAAAGAAATGAGGTGATAGAATACTAGCTTTGGCTGAGTGGTTCATGTCCCGCCTTTTATAGGATGAAATTCTGAGTTTCATTCCTCTTTGATGAGGATTTAGCCAATTTGTTCCCCCCTCCCTACAAATAGCTAACCACTCCGCAAAAAAATAAAATAAATGGAATAATAATCACTTCTAGATGACTCAAAGAATGATAAGAATGGTTAGCTAAGCTAGGAACCCTAGTTTTTACCATAATCACTTGTAATATGAAAAATTTAATATGGAAGGAGATGCATGGTTTGGATGTAAGAAATATGTGAAGAGATAATTTTACGATAATTTTAGGTAAAGCTAATCCAAATAGGACCAAACTAGCACTTCTCCATATATTGACTAATGTTACGCTCTTGGAACTTCTAAGATTATAATTATGAGTTTGGTTTTGAAAGAAAAAGATAAAAAGTGACGGGCCTAAATTCATTTCAATATTCATTTACACTTTAGAGCGAGAGGTGCAAAGCATAAGGTCTTCTCAGTAGAAATAGGCTTAGGAACCATTATACGAAGTAGCACTTTTCCACCCCAATCTTAGCTAACGTTGCAATATTGTCTACCGGCATGTATCTCTATTTTTAAGGAAGATGTTTTGGATTTGAGCACATGAATGCCCATTTATTAATATTATGAGAATTTTGTAGTAGAGTGAGATTCTACCGTTTCAAAAAAGGGAGAGAGAGAGAGAGAGAAAGCAATGATGAATTTAGGTTTAAAATGACAAAAAAATTATGGATTACATTGGTGGAGATGAAGAGACATAATGTACGCCGCATAACCGATCTCAACCGAAAACATTAATAATGTCATTGATTCATATTCAAACCTAGTGGATAAAGTAGAAATGAAAAGGCACAAAACCAAATCATAAAAAGAGCAATTGAAGATATCCCACTAGTGGTAGGTTCTACAAAATCTCTAGTCTCAATCCCACCAAGTATCTTAGGGTAAATTAACTAAATTAAAACTTAGCGTGAGTTGCAAACAAAGACATGTCTTGTCTGCTATTATCTGTTAAGGACTAGGAGTTGATTGTCTTGTTAGGTACACCTACTTTCTTCTGTTCATGGTAAGAATCCAAGACCCCTATCACCACCTATCACCAATTTCTAGTTGCCGGCCTGTTTGTTACTTAGAATTTACTTTTCAATCAAAGTGTCCCACTAGGTGAGCCAGTAGAGTCCCCCCTTCATTTGTCAATTGCAAAATGAGTGTGGTACTTTTCCCATCACTACTTTCACATTTGACACCATAATGTCATATTAATATAATAGACAATTGATAATATTCCCTCAGTAATGCTATATATTTTAAAGTATAATTCTATTCATCCTTTTCTTTTTGTTCTTTTTAGTGTATTTGACAAACTTGGAACAGCTATTATAAAAAATCGACTGTTGGATTTGATACTCTACTTATACGTATCATCATGAATGCAAAAAATCACTTTGATCCAACAGTCGGTTTTTCAAGAAATGGACTTTGACGGTTTTTCATAATTTTTCATTATTGTTTACAATTTTATTCAAAATTGAAAAAAACAACGATCGGATCAATGTGATTTTTCATATTTATGATAAGTATAAGTAGAACATCAAATCCAACGGTCGGTTTTTCAAAATAGTTGTTCCAAGTTGGTCAAACTAGGGAGGACTAATGGAATTTTCCTATTTCAAAAGTTTGTCCCCAAAAACCATCACAAATGAATATTAAGCCTTCATTTATTATCAATAAAGAATTTATTAAAAAATTAAAGAGAATAATTAGATCATGGGCCACATCATTTGGGATTCACTTTTGGAACAATTTTTTGGGAGATAAAATATTATTCGTACTCCCTCCGTCCCAATTTATGTAATCATTTTTCCATTTTGGGATATCCAAAATATATAATCACTTTGACTTTTCAAATTAAAAAATAAAATGAAATTTATATTATATCATTTTATTAAATAACACGGAGAATGACACTTTCTTTTAGAATGGTAAAATTGAAATACAAACTTAAAAATATAATAAAACCAAAATAAATCAAGTATTTCTTAAATTGTGTGTTTAGTCAATGTATGCAAAATATCGCATTCAAGGCAAGTTTGTCATATTGGATGAAATGTCATCCCATACCCAATTTAGTCAACACTTGTCCATATTGATTGTGAAGGGATTAACAGTACATTTTAGGCCATCCTAGACCATTCCTATAAGGAAGCGAACTCGTGCACGGCTTAGTTGGCAGGCTAGTTATAATCTTCGTTGCCCTTTAATTACATGAAATTGCCGAATCTCTACATGAATTGTTGAGGGGAGTTATACTTGACTTTGGTTTGGCTACGGCTCATGTATAGTGCGGATTTTTTTTTATTTAGTCTTTTGGCCAATGTAAAAACCTACCGTTGGATTGAATAGTATTCTTATGTACTATAGGCATGCCAAAAATCACAGTGAACTGACAGTCGATTTATGAGATACAGACTGTGAAAAATTTTAACAGTTTGTATACAGTATAACAATAAGATAGAGATAAAAACTTGAAGCTGATTGTTATGGATTTATTCTTATTAAAATAATAACAATAAGCAATCATTTTGAGAGAAAAATAGAAAGATAAAGAGACTTAAAGTCAGATAACCTATATATGGCCCCTAAGGTAGTCACAAATTTCTACTAAAGAGGGTGCGAGAGTTGAAAACCATTTCCATACTAAAAATGCACTTGACTTGAAGCATTTAGCTTTGCGCACAAAGTCTTGGGCTGCATGTGAAATTTGGTATCACATTCACTTAAGACAAGGGAATCACGTCCATATGTTCTTTCTATAGATAATGACACTATTAAGAGTGGAGATCTTCCGTCTCACCTGTACCACTTTTCTTCATGTCCCCTCTCACAAAAATCTACCTTGAAAATCACACTTTTTAATAAATATTCATACTTAAATTTTCAAGGTAAACTTTTGTGAGAGAGGACATGAAAATGGTACATAAATATAAGACAGAAGATCTCCACTCTACTGTTAAATGTTATCCAAATGTATCGATAGAACTAAAGAAAGGTTCTGATAACATTAGAGGTTTTTTTTTTTTTTTTTTTTGGTAATAACATTAGAGTTATTTTTGTTGCTTTCAAAGTGTAATAATTATAGAATGCAAATTTATTTACCAATCCATCAAGAATAAAATAAAATAAAAATAGTAGAATAATCAATGGAATTAGGTTTGTTTGAACATCTAATTTTTGTTTTTGTATTTCGTCTCTGACGGAATTGAACCCACGTCATCACTTACGCCTGTCGTCTTTATTATCTAAATTCAATCCAACAAATAAGTTAGGGCAATTTACATGAATAATCCCAAGTTTTCAAAATATTACGCCTACGAACCCGATCCAAAAATAATTACGGATATACACCTATTACTGTTTTTTTGGACGAAATTGCCCCTAAAATTGAAGTTTGACCAATTTTGTAAAGAATCACCAATTTTACACGTAATCCCCAAAAATAAACTGAATATCCAATCACCAATTTATCTAACAAGCACCAATTTTGTTAAGAATCCTCAATTAACTTTATGTCACTTCAACAATTAATGCTGGTCATTCAATGTCCCCCGAATTTTTTATTAATAAAATTATTACACATAATCACCAATTTAACACGTAATCCCCAATTTTATAAGCAATCCTCCATTTATTACAGAGTCCCCAATCACCAATATTTCACGGAATACCCAATTTATCATAGAATCCCCAATACCCATATTTACACACAATCACCATATTTACACATAATGCCCAATATTAAACAGAATACC